>JASDQU010687109.1:55617-72622 GCA_032191745.1 Picea mariana | reverse complement strand
AGATATCAGCACTAGAAGAAATATCAGATCTAAACTCAATAAGCATGGATGAACTACATGGAATCTTCACAACATATGAGATGAGAACTGAATAGGAAAATCTAGATGTAAAAGAAGCAGCCATTAAAGAATCCAAAAGATCAAAGAAAAAGAAAAAGGAACAAGAAGAATATAGTAGCAAAAACGACGTCTCAGAAGATGATCAAGAAGTGGCCAACTTCGTCAAAAGACTAAACAAGGGAACCAACGGTAGGTATAGAGGTAAGATTCCTTTAATTTGTTTTAATTATGATGGTATTGGTCATTTTTCTAACAAATGTCCCCACAACAAAAAGAGAAGTGATGAAGGTTACTCAAAAGGTAAAAACACATATAAAGGCAAAAGAAGTACAAACAAAGATTTCAATAAAAGCTTATGCATCAAAGAAGACATCTCATCATCAGATGAAGATGAAGTCAATGACAATGAGATAGGAAGAGTTTTATTCATCGCAGTAAAAGACTCTGACAAAGAAGACTTCGAAGAAGAATATGAAGAAGTCGAAGAAGAAATTGAAGAGGCATAAGTTGACTATAGATAAGAATTAATGTGTGCCATAGAAGTTATCGGAAGAGAAAAAAAGACAAACAAGAAACTACAAGCATAACTAGACAAGAAAAAGGATACTCGAGAACTAGAACAAATGATCATAAAATTGAAGGTTCAAATAGAAGAAGATAAAAGAATTAAAGAAGCACTCAAAGAACAACTAGAAGAAAAGAACAAGATCATTGGAAACTTGGAAGCATATATTGTCACACTAAGAAAGGATATTCAAAAGAAAAATATGTAGAATAGCTCAAAATTTTTGGATGACATTATCAGCAGTCAAAAATCTCATCTTGACAAGTCTGGACTTGGATACAATCAGATAGAAAATGGATCAAGCTCCAAAAAAATAGAGAAAGAAACAAATCCAAAAAGCTATGTAGAAAAAATTAAAGGGGATAGGAAGATATACAAGGAAGATTACAAGGACACTCGTCCACCAAGAAGATTCATATTTCAGAATCAACAACGGAAAGATGGGCCTCAAGAAGAAGAAGGATTCATAAGAGCACCTCCTTTCAGAAGATATTCAACTCCCATGTATCAAACTATATTTTTTGGTTTATGTTATGAATGTAATAATTTTGGACATAAAGCTATAAATTGCAGAGCTAACAATAGGAACAATAACAACTTTGAGAGTCATACACAAAGGGGTTACTCAAGAAGACCTAGTGAAACACAAAGAACAATTTACAATAGGCTTGAATCCTTGAGCACTAAAGTGGAATGTTACAAATGTAACAATTTTGGACATCTAGCCAAAGATTTCAGAATGATAGTCCTTCCTAAAGTACCTCAACAAAATAACAACAGTCACATACAGGAACCTCAGAAAACGACATGGATAAGAAAGCAAGATCAATATAGCAATGAAGAATGCACAATTTCTTTAACAGCTAAGCAGAAGAAACGTGGTTGGTATATTGATAGTGGGTGTTCAAAACACATGACAGGTGATAAAGAAAAATTTCTTACATTACAAAAGAAAAGAAATGGATCAGTCTCCTTCGGAAATGATAATTCATCCAAAATCATTGGAAAAGGCACAGTCTGAATTAGGAACAAGAATGAAAAGGCACAAAATGTTCTACTGGTAGAAGATATGAAACATAATATTCTTAGTGTGATTCAAATGTGTGACCAAGGTCTTAAAGTTACTTTTGATTCACAAAAGTGTGAGATAAGAAAAGAAGGTTCAAGGAAATTGGTCGGCACAGCTGAAAGAACTTCAAACAACATATATGTGTTAAGTTAAATTGTAAATGAAAAGTGTTGTCTAGGAAAGGAAGATGAAATTTGGCTATGGCATAGAAGAATGGGTCACATGCATTTTGATAACCTTGTCAAAGTCAGCAAAGGAGAAGCAGTCAGAGAAATTCCCCAGATCACAAAACCAACCAACACGTTATGTAAGAATTGTCAACAAGGAAAGAAAACAAAGACCGGGTTCAAATAAAAGAATATTCAACAACAAGACCACTGGAAATTGTGCATACTGATCTAGTTGGACAAACTACAACAAAGGGATTAAAAGGTGAGAGATACTTTATGTTATTAGTTGATGATTATACAAGAATGACTGTAGTTTGCTTTCTCAACAACAAGTCAAAATCTTTTGAAAACTTCAATATCTACAAGGAAATTGTTGAAAATGACATGGATTCAAGAATCAAATGCTTGAGATATGATAATGGAGGAGAGTTCACTTCAAACTAATTTATGGACTACTACAACAGTCATGGAATAAAAAGGCAATTCTCCATTTCTAGGACACCTAAGCAGAATGGAGTTGTTGAATGAAAGAACAGGAAAATATAGGAAATGACTCGAACAATGATAATGGATTGCAAATTGACAGATATATTTTGGACACAGGTAGTACATACAAAAGTTCACATTCAAAATAGAGTAATTCTCATAAACAACACTGATAAAAATCCCTATGAGCTATGGAAAGGAAGACCAACAAATGTGAAGCACTTCAGAGTTTTTGGAAGCAAATGCTACATCAAAAGAGAAGATGGTAGAATGGGAAAGTTTGACTCTCGTGTGGACAAAAGAATACTTATTGGTTACTCAAGTACAAGGAAAGCATGCAAGTGTTACAATCTATGATTAAACAAGGTTGTGGAAAGCATCAATGTAACAATTGGTGAAACAGGAAGACCAGAATCAAAGGAAGAAGAAAACAAATCAATGGAACAACTTTTCAAAGAAGAAGTAGAAGATGAAGTAGAAGAGGAAAATGAAGAAAATCTGATAGAAACATAAGAGAAAGTTCAACAAGTATCTCCAAAGACACGTAGCAAACAAGTATAGAAGAATCATCTTTCAGATCAAATTATCGAGAACAAAGATGCAGGAGTTAAGACTAGAAGAAGAATCCGTTCACCAGAACAAATACACCTAGCACTCTTATCTACAATTGAACCAAACTGTTTTGAAGAAGCCAACAAGGATAAATTTTGGAATAAGGCCATGGATGAAGAATTGGATCAAATAGAGAAAAATGACACTTGGGAATTGGTTCCAAGACCAAAGAATAAGAATGTGATCTGCACAAAATGAGTTTTCAGGAATAAATTGAATGAAGATGGACAGGTTACAAGGAACAAGGCTATATTGGTATGTAAAGGATATGCACAGATTGAAGGAACTAACTTTGAAGAGACATTTTCCCCAGTTGCTAGAATGGAAGCAATCTGTCTTCTTTTATCTTATGCATGCTCCAAAAATGTTAAAGTATATTAGATGGACATAAAATCAACTTTTTTGAATGGGGAACTTGAAGAAGAAGTCTACATTTAACAACCAGAAGAATTTCAGTTGTCAAAGAACATAGACTATGTGTGTAAATTAAAGAAGGCCTTGTATGGTCTAAAACAGGCTTCTAAAGCATGGTACTCTAGACTGGATAAGTATCTCCAGTAGGAAGGGTTTAGAAAAGGAAGTGCAGACAACAACCTCTACATCAAGGTAAGTCAAGGTATTATTTTATTAATTGAAGTTTATGTTGATGATATTATTTTTGGTAGTGATGATGACAGGTTAAGCCAGAAATTTGCAAAAGACATGCATAATGAATTTGAAATGTCATTACTTGGAGAACTATTCTTCTTTTTGGGACTTTAGATACGTCAAAGAAACCAAGGAATTTTTATTTCTCAAACCAAGTATATCAAAGAAATGCTAAAGAGGTTCTGAATGGAAGATTGCAAACTAGTTATCACTCCCATGTAAACCAGTTGTAAGTTGAGCAAAAATGATGATTTGAAGTCTACAGATCAGAGGCAATAGAGGTCAATGATTGGTAGCCTACTATATGTGACAACATCCAGACCAAATATAATGCAAGCAGTTGGATAGGTGGCACAATTTCAAGCAGGACCAAAGGAATCACATGTATTAGCAGTAAAGAGGATCTTTAGATATCTCGAAGGAACAAAAGAGTTTGGATTATGGTATCCAAAAGGAAAAGATATATCACTTATTGCCTACATAGATTTAGTTTGGGCAGGTTGTATTGATGATTGAAGAAGCACCAATGGATCAAATTTCTACTTGCGTGAGTGTTTAGGATCATGTTTGAGCAAGAAACAATCATCAATATCTCTATCTACAGCCAAGGCAGAGAATATTGTAGCAACAACATGTTGTACAAATGTTCTTTGGATGAAACAAACTTTGACAGATGTACAGGTTGAGTATGATGAACCCATTCCAATATATTGTGATAATACAAGTGCCATCAGTATCTCAAAAAACTCGGTGATGCAATCCAAGGTGAAGCACATTCCAATCAAGTATCACTTTCTACGGGAACAAGTTGCAGAAAAGAATATCAGAGTTGATTATGTGGGAAGAAAAGAACAAGTGGAAGGCATATTTACAAAACCACTTCCATGAGAAGCCTTTGAATATCTTCACCGAATACTATGAGTTATTTCTACTCCAAAATGAATGCTTTTTGAATAATTTTTTAATGCTTATATTATATGTTTTAGATGTACATGAGGAAGAAACATAAGAGGAAAGCTTAGTCAAGGGGAGAAACCCCAGATGGAAAGATACCTTTTCCATTGATGAAAAAGGGGGAGAGATTTATTAGATGCAGAGGATAGAGGCATGGTTCCAGGGGGAGCAGATTTATCAGATGCAGAGGACAGAGGGATGGTTCTAGGGGGAGCATGAGTGATATGATTTCAGTATTGCATCAGAGTGTTGCCATCAATGCCAAAGGGGGAGATTGTTGATTAAGGTTGGTTGTCATTGGTGTCAAACCTTGAAGAAAGCCATGTAGAATAATGGTTTGGGTAATGGAACCAATATTTTTTGATGTAAATATGACTCACTATTGTTTTGTCATGGTTAAGAAGAATTAAATATGGATGAACTCCAAAGTGGTCCCCTTATGGTGAAATCCTTCACGGGAAGACGCTTTGTGGAGTAAGAAAACCCATTCTTAATCATGGAATAATGAGATTATGGATAGTTAATTTTTCAGGGAAACTATCCTATATCGATATTTCTTGTCACGCCATTTCTGGTGGTATGTATAATGTCACATAACTCCTCACGGTTTTATGGCCATGATAAGTTGGAGACCCTAAGTTTGGGTAATGGACCCAAGTTTGTTTGATGGGTAGTGGTATGAGTTATGATATATTTTTTGATAATAATATTAGATATGGATAGTACATGTCATTTCATTTATCACATAACTCCTCACGGTTTGAGAGTTATGTCCTTACGAAGTTGGAGGACCCTCATATGTCATCTAGAAGCCCCAAAAGGTCAAAGTAGTCAAAGTGGTTTAAGAGATTTTAAAAGGTAAATAATAAAGTGAAGTAATGAGTTTATTATAATTAAAAATGAATACAAAATAAATTATTTAAATAATAAATTTAATGGAGAAATTAGAAGTGGGTTAACCCTAAAATAAAGAATGTGGGGCCAAGTGACCTAGAAGATGTTTTTAAGGAAGTTACTTGGAGAGTATAAATAAGAGGCTAGGCTCTCTCATTTTAATCACACTTGAGAATATTGAATATCTATAGGTGTCTGAGGTAACCAAGTATATATAAGCCAAATTTTTTAGTGGAGGTGAAGAAAAGAAGGTTGAAATGCAAGGAAGGATAAATTCTTTTGTTGGTGCTTTCTAAGGTATGCTTTTTTTCAGGTCATCTCACCATTTTTGCCATAATGTTTTTTGTATAATGATTCAGAACTTGAAATTTCTATTCCATTGAGGAAGCATATTCAAGTATCTATGGTAAACAAGTCATCTTGTGGTTCATTGTATTTTTAGAGTTACAGTCCGTCGAAAATAGGGTTTGTGGCTAGTCTTGAAACTAGTCAAAAACAAGTGTTTTGGGTAAAAATGTCATAACTTCTTCATAACAGATCCAAATTTAGTGAAACAAAATGTGTTGGATAGACTATAGTCTTTACTATGTTGTTTAATAGTTTTAGTTAGATTCAACAAATATTTTGTGTTGGGAATTCTCTACACAGATTCTCTCTAGAATAAGCCAGATTTCATGAAGGTATGCCATTTTTGCTATAACTCCTTTTATGAGAGGTTCCAAGTAGTGACACCTAGAGGAATTGCATAAAACACACTGAATAACATTGTGTATCATTTTCAAATATTTATTCATCATAGGTACAAATTTATCATCATTTCAAGTTAGGGTTGTTGACTAATCCAAAAACTAGTCATGTGAGAAGTTTGATGAAGATGCTAGTCTCTTGTTTTCAAAGTCAAGGAAGGTTTGTAGGCATATGATCATATACACCAGGTATATTACAGAGTTACAAATCATATTTGGATGATGATGATGGATTTTGGTTAAGGTACATGTATGGTATAGGTTGGTGCATGGTTGATGCACTTGCTTATGGTAAAGGTTGATTACAGGTTGAGGTGAAGGTTGATGCATGGTTGATGCATGGTTCAGATTTATTGGTACAGGTTTACAACCATATATCTCACACGGGTAGTGTGACAGTGGTTCCACCATCCTACTTCTACTTTAGGGTGGAAGGACGGGGCAAGGATAGGTGTTTGTAGCCACATTCCGGTTGTAGCCATAGAACATAGGGGGTTGTAGCCTCCTTTTGGTTGTAGCCAAAGAAATGGGGAGTTGGAGCTTCCCTCAGGTTGTAGCCTGAGAAACTAGGGACTTGGAGCCTCCTTCCAGTTGTATCTGTAAAACAAAGGAAGTTGGTGCTTCCAATGAATGTAATTCTTCAAGACATATAAGAAAAATCATTCTGTAGTTTTCTTCGGATTTGGGTTTCCACGTAAAACACTGGTGTATTGTGTATCTGTTTGATTGTTTATTTCTTACTGCTCATTATTGGATAATAATTCTACATTGATATAACATTTGAAGAAAAAAGATTATAATTACGTTATTATTGATTCACCCCCCGTCTTAGTAATCCAACACTGTCAAGGTCCATAGCCTAGGAATAATTCATGCCACCCATTTATATATTTCATAACTATGTTTCTAAAAAAATGTAACAATACATTTTATAAAACTCAATACCTGTAACGACCTAGCTTAAATAGATGTATAGGGATTATTCATTATAATTAATTTGATAATCTGACTGTCCTAATATGTTAGTTAAACAATAATTATTTCTTAATAATATTAACTAATTAATTATTATTAATTACTTGTTCATATCTGTCAATGATTAATTAATTATTAATTGACTCATTAATTATTTGAGTAAACAATTAAAGGGGTTAATAATTTAATTTATTAAAGACTTATGTATACGGGGGGGAAAAGAAACATTAAATAAGGGGATACAACATTAAATATAGGGATAAGATATTAATGAAGGGGATAATATAATAAAGGGGGAGATAAGAAAATTAATGAGGCGGGAGGAGAGTCGGTGAAGGGGGATATGACGGGGAGGAGTCTTATGGGGAGGATCATTATTTTGGAGGGGGGGAAGCATTTTGAGGGGGACGAGATTTATGTTTGGATAATTTTTTGGTGTGGGAGTTTTGATATAGGGAGTTTTTGGGTGAACCATTGCAGGGGGCACCGGGTTGCTGGGGTTTTTGGGCACGGGGGCCAGGATATCCTGATGGTATCCTAGAGTTAGGGATTCAGACAGGCTACTCCTAGCTGGTAGGGAGGAAAACTTGGTTTTGGGCAGTTTTTGGCACAGTTTCAACTTCATCTTGGACCAACAAAGATCGTGGTTAGCATCAAGAAGAGGTAATTTATTTTATGTATTTGTTTTATGTATTATAAAGAATATGCAGTGTTATGTTGTTGTTTATAAGTGAATTAGGATCTGTTCATAAATTTTAATTAAACTGAATGGATATATGTTGGTTATGATGTTATGAAATGTTAGGATGGCATTTCCTTAAAATAATTTTTTTTTCTGGTTTTATAAGGCTCTGTGGAGCAGAACCTTATAGATGGTATTAGAGCCCTGGTTCAAAATATGGAGCCAAGGGCCTAACCACCTACCAAAACCCTCAATTAGATATAAATCTGGGCCTGAGGGCCAAGCTCCAACTCCAACTCCAGATCCACCTAACGTGCAAGACAAAAACACAAATTTTTATTTTATTTTTACACAGATCTATATATAAACAATATGCCCAATTAAAAAGATATAATATTATACATTTTGAAAGTAATATATATATATATATATATAACACAAGAAAAAACTTCGGGACAAATATTAAATATTAAAGTCCACACAGGTTAAGCTCCCAGAGTTTCAATAGTACTGATGCTAGCCTCTTTTCCTTTGTGCTAATGCCAAGAACAACAGTTACACTGACACTAGTTGTTTGATAAAATAACACATCATCTTCTTACCTTGATGTAGCTTCAAACTCCTCATTTTCAGTGCCCTAGAGAAAGTGAGCATACAAAATTAGGCTCCATACAGATATCAACCATGCCTAGAAACCTTATCAAACATCGACCCAAATAAACTAAAACAAAATTAGAATCATTCATTTGTAGTTGCCTTTAATGTATCCACTTAAGTACTTAAAAACAGGCCTAAAAACTTGGTTAATGGATCTCGTCAGGTTGGAAACTTCATATTCAAAAAGAATCTTTGTGTTTGAAACCTGATAAAGAGAATGACAGTCTGAAATTTAATGAGTACTACCAAAACAATATTTTTTTCCAAAAGAAAAAAACTATGAGACCTAGTACTTTAGCACATAAAGCTACAACCCCACATCTAGAAATGAAATTCATGTTATATTTAGACCAAATAGAGAAATTCTTGAATTTATCTGATCTTATGAAAAATACTTCATAGATAGAGCTGCCAATTAGGAATATACAAATCGCAGTAGTGAGTGACATAAGAACAGAACGTGTAACTTGACAATTTTTCCTGAAGCAAATTTAATCCTTCCCCCCAAGTAGCAGCCACAATATTCTAGTCCTAAGGAAGGCGAGTTTAGATTGTATGATTCCTTTAGCACTGGAAAAGAAAAGCCTAGGGTTGCAAAGGACCACCTTTCGAATATAGGCAGGGGTGGTCAAACCATAGCCATTTAACAACTCCAGGACTTATACATTGCGCAACACGTTTGGAGCTAATGTAGGTTAGCAACCACATGCACATCACAAATCAAAACCCAAGGCCAAGCACCAAATCCACTTACAGGAGGATCCCACGGGAAGAATTCTACATTACACAATGTATTTGGAGCCAACACGGGTTAGAAACCACATGCACATCACAAATCAAAACCCGAGACCAAGCACCAAACCATAAGGGATGTGTCAAAGTTCACTACGCGTCAAGTCAATGCTAAAACCAGGTGCCAAGCTCACGAGAACATGCACTGGGTGAAGCACATGTAATAGAACACAAGTCCGAAAATACTGAGTGCAGAAGCACAAAGCATCAGGCTAAGTCACATGGATGAGAAGCCCAAAAGAGGGTACACAACAGTCAAAGCTGTCCAACGCACCATCGAACAGATCCATGCGACCTGCAACCACATACACAGCCATAAAAAATTGTTATAAAAAAAATATATAATAACATAAATAAATTATTTGGCCCAATATCCAATCTCCAGTTAAATCATCGAGCTAAGAACTTGCAATACAACACTAGTGAGCACTTGTCATCATCCAGTGCAACAGATAACCCCGAGAACCCCTGTTCAATTCCCACCCGCCTCCTACCAACATTGTTGGTTCTCCCATTATGATTTCCACACAAGTTATCCAAGACCGAGCACCCAAGTGCCAAGAATCAAGACAGAGGGAGGAGGATCTCACAAGTGGGCTCAAAAGGTGCGCACTACAAAACAAAAGAACCAACGATTCAAACAAGCCAAGTGTCAAACTCAACTCCACTCCATATATCTCATCGAATAACTTAGGAGAGCTTCGACACATATAAAGGACATACAAACCAAGCATAAGCATCGAACACCAATGAAAAAATCATTCACCCAACAACAATACAAGCCATCACCTAACAAACGAGGAGGAGAATCCATGAGAGAAGGCCATGGCGGACGACCGCATAACCAAAAACCTCGCAAGAAGAAATAATAAGGAAAAAAGGAATTGGGGTTAAGGAATAGTTTAGGGTTTTGGTACTGAGAGCTGAGGGTCGGGCACATGGGCCTCATGCCAGAAGCTTGACCTTAAAGGCTACCAGTGAATGCCTCATTCACATCAAGTTATTAAGCACAGTAAACTCTCGCCGAATTGAAAGTAAGATTTTTTGTTTAGTAATATTAATTCTGGTTTTATTAATTTATTTAAAAGTATTAATACTATGATGTAAATTTAAATTATTTAAATTAAATAATTTAAATAATTATGAGTTTTAATTTAAATTAAGTAATCTAATTTAAGGTAAGTAAATATTTTAATTACTTTAATTAACTAAATAAAAAGATAAGAATTAAATATAAATATAAATTAAATTAAATTAAAAGATTAGTGATATATGAATTTTAAATTTAATAATATATGGTAAAATTAATATGATAATTAAAATTAATTAACTTATTTGTCGTAATAATTGATGGGTAAACTGGGTAAGTAAATTAACATTATAAAATTATCATGTTAATAGTAGGTTTGAAACCTATGTCATTAATCATGTGATTATTCAATGTAATAGGGTTAAGTATAAATTTTAGAGGTCCATGGGTTTTGAACCCACGACCACCCACCGCCTAAGCCTTAAGAAATGACCAACCACCAATGCGCCACACATATCACCTTTCCAAAATAAATTCACATATAAATAATTTAATTATCAATAGTGGCAAGGTACTACCCTGAAGAATAACCTCTAATTATCGAAGTGTCAATCTCACAGGACCTTACAAACAACTCATCGAGCCAATCATCAAGCCCTTCCATTCCATTCCACGAGTCAAAGTCAAGCACTAAGCTTCAATGCATCACCTCAAGCTCCCTACATCATATGACCACAAGTTAGAAAGCAATACATAACCACAGCGCACAAGTGCTAAGTTCCAATGCCGAAAGCCACTCTATAATCCTTAAAGACTCACACCTGCCACCACCGAGACACACAATTCAATGCATATGTACAACGTGACAAGGAAAGCTCATGAATCAAGCATCTAAGGATATTTAGTTGTAAGCGAAAACTATAAGGGACTTAGACTAGGACAAGCAGGAAGGAGGCGACATAAACACTAGAAAAGTAATCTAGAGGAATTGGCGAGTATGGCACAAGGCTAGCATAGTTACTGGGAAAGGGAGTCAATAGTTTTCTTAGGTGAAGAAATCAATCTTAGACACTTAATCCTAACCCAGCCAATCCTCTAAAGAGAGTAATGTCTATTTACAGACATGTAAAGAAAAACTTACGCCTAACCCTGTTTCTAGTTTAAGTAGCGCCAATTTGAAATGTCCTTGAACTCACCCTAACAACTTTGGTTGATGCAAGTTAAATCATATAGGATGGTTAGGACTCAAGGGAATCAAGGCAGGGGAGCATCGTCACAGGCACCACCAACACTGCCAGCACCGCTACCACCATCGCCCGAACTAGCTCTCATACTGCGCTCGTTGGAGGCCATAAATGAGACTTTAAAGGGGCGACAACTAGCAGGGACCAAGGTGGAACCCCCACCATCTAGAATGGGTAATCCATAAGCATCAAGGGATTCATGGGGAGGACCTCCACCCAAATACATCACTCGAGAATTGCAGAAGATCAAACTTCCAGAGTTTGTTGGGGGTCGTGCCAGTGAACCCACAGAAGCATGGTTGGAAGGCATGACAAGGTGTTTTGCCTTAAGGTACTATGTGTCCAACTCAAAGGTGAAGATTGCAATTTTTTAGTTAGTTAAGAGACAACACCTTGAACTGGTGGGGCAACCTGAAAAGACAAATGCATCCTACCCCAGACACAGTATCTTGGGAACTTTTCGAGGAGAGGTTCCAAAGGAGATATCTTCCAGCGTACTACGAGGAACAACATGTAGGGGAATTTCATGCCTTAGTACATGGAAATGGAACTATAGAAGAATATGATATCAGATTTATGGAATTGGTCAAATATGTTTCGTATATGGATAATGACCAATGATAGGAAGAGTGCTTCATCTATGGATCGAACCCTAAGATAAGATCTATGGTGCGGATGTGGAAACCGTCTTCGGTAGCGGAAGCTATGGAAAATGTGCGTTATGCAGAGGAACACATGAACTTAACCGAAAGTACAAGACAAACCTTTCCGCATCATCATGGACTTGTGGGGAAGGCCCATAGGATATTTCCCAGGGGAGGGGGCTCAAGGCCACATCCATATGGTAACAGAGTCACACCAAGGATAATAACCGCAGGGATTTCAATGGCAGTGAGTGAAACATCTTGTTCATCACCAATGACACAGACAGGGCCATGGCCATCTCAGGGATCAACTAGTAGGGGTAGGGGTTGCAGGGGAGGGAATTCATTTTAGAGACAGTCACATAATAGTGCGTAGGTTCAATCCCGTGTTACCTATTGGGGATGTGGATGACCCCATTACCAGCGTGACTGCCCAGAGTTACAATCAGGATTTGTACATAAAGAAGGAAAGGCCCTGATGGGGAGAGAAAATAATATCCACCAGATTTACACAGCGGTTAATAATTGCTAGGCCGAACATCAATCCACTGTGGTGGAGTCATCAAGTATGCTAAATCATATCAATGTTAAGATTTTATTTGATTCTAGTGCTACAGATAGCTTCATTTCACCTTCTTCATTAGAAAAGAGTGGGTTGGAAGCCTACGAGCACGATGACTTTAAACAAGTTGAGATGGCTTCAGGGGAAAAACAAGTGGTAGGACCTAGTGTTGATAATTTTATAGTAGACCTGGGAGTGTTTACTACCAGGTTAAAGGTATACGTCACTGCTCTTGGGGTGTATGACCTAATCATTGGAATGGATTGGTTAGCATCTCATCGAGCTTTGGTAGATTGTTTTGCAAAAAGGGTGCTCTGTGTAGATGATGAAGGAAGGCCAGTAGAGATCCAGGGTGTACAGAGAAAATTGTTATTACTCTTTATCTCAACTATGAAGGCTAAGCGATGCTTGAGGCAAGGATGTCAACTTTATGTAGTGGAAGCAGTGAACGAAAGGAAGGGGCCCTCATTAGATCAGTACCTGGTATTGTTAGAATTTAAGGATGTTTTTCTGAATGAGTTACTAGGGTTACCTCCTGATAGGGAGCTTGATTTTACTATTGAGATAAAACCTCGTGCAGAACCAATTTCCAAAACTTCGTATTGGATGACAGTGCCAGAACTTTGTAAATTTCAAATGCAGTTGAAAGAGTTACTAGACTTATGGCTAATAAGGCCCTGTGTTTCACCTTGGGGTGCACCAGTAATTTTTGTAAAGAAGAAGGATGGATCCTTAGGACTGTATATAGACTACAGGGACTTGAACCATGCTACAGTGAAAAATAGGTACCCATTGCCACAAATAGATGACCTCATCAATCAAATGAAAGGAGCGACGATATTCTCAAAGATCGATTTGCGATCCGGGTATCATCAGTTAAGGATTAAGAAAGGCGATATCCCAAAAACTACCTTTCGAACTGAGTTTGGACATTACGAGTTTTTTCGTAGTACCTTTCGTATTAACCAATGTGCCAGCAGTATTCATGAGCCTCATGAACGGCATATTCCAGAAGTACTTAGGTCGTTTTGTACAAGTCTTTCTAGATGACATCCTCATCTATTCCAAGAATGAAGGAGAACATGAGGAACACCTACGAGTAGTGTTGTCCTGCCTTAGGGAGAAAAAATTGTATGGGAAGTTGTCAAAGTGTTCCTTCTTTCAGATAGAAATCCATTATTTAGGTCATATCATTTCTGGTGAAGGAATATCTGTGGACCCAGAAAAGGTAAAGGCCATTATGGAGTGGCCAGTACCGAAAAAATGCCCATGAGGTGAGAAGCTTCATGGGCCTAGAAAGTTATTATCGAAGATTTGTGGAAGGATTCTCCAAAATAGAGAAACCCATCACCACTTTGCAATGCAGGGGGGTTAGGTATGAATGGACAGAAGAATGTGATAGTGCATTCATTGAGCTTAAGAGGTTACTAACTAGTGCGCCAATTCTATGAGTTTCAGATATGGAAAAGGACTTCATAGTCTGCATGGATTCCTTGAAGCAAGGGTTGGGGGTCGTGCTAATGCAAGATGGAGGAGTGATAGCTTATGTGTCAATAAATTTGAAGAAACACGAAGAGATATACGCGACTCATGATTTAGAGTTGACGGTCGTAATGCTAGCTCTAAAACTTTGGAGGCACTATCTTGTTGGGTGAAACTTTGAGCTTAAAATGGACCATCAAAGTTTAAAACATCTCTTCACTCAAAGGGATCTGAATTCCAGGCAAAGACGATGGAGTGAGTTTATGAGTGAGTACGATTTTTGTATTTCATACATCAAGGGAAAATAAAATGTGGTCACGGATGCCTTGAGCAGGAGACCACATGTCTTCTCCTTGATACCCTTAAAAGTCAATTTGAGGGAACATGTGTTGACACAACTCCAAGGAGACAGTTGGTATATAGAAGTTACTTCAAACCTCTAGAGTGGGAGGTAGTTAGATCCAAAGTATGAAGGATATAGTTTGGAAGTAGGCGGACTATTGAGATATCAAGGAAGGATGTACATCCCTGAAGATGGGGATATTCAAAGAATCATACTGAAGGAAGCCCATAGAGCACTTTATTGTGCACATCTAGGTGTGAAGAAGATGTATGTAGACATGAGGAAGCTCTTCTTCTGGGTAGGCATGAAGCACAATATAATCCATTTTGTCACCAAATGCCTAGAGTGTCAACAAGTTAAAGCTAATCACCATCACCTGGAAAGCCTCCTACAACCACATGATTTTCCTATGTCCAAGTGGGAAGTCATTTATATGGTTTTTGTTGTGGGGTTTCTGCTCACATCTCATAGACGCACTGCCATTCTTGTGATAGTTGATAAGTTGAACAAGAGTGCTCATTTTAGTCCAGTTAGAGACACTTATGATGTCATTGACATGGCACGTGTGTTTGTAAGTGAGGTTATCTGTTTGCACAGGATACCTAAGAAGATCATTTCAAATAGGGACTCCAGATTCACTTCTAGGTTTTGGACAAGTTTGCAGTTAGCGTTGGAGACTCAGTTGAACTTAAGCACAACTTATCATCCTAAAAATGATGGGAAAACCGAGAGAGTAAATCAAGTGATGGAAGACATGCTTAGGATGTATATCATTGATAATCAAACCCAGTGGGAGAAGTACCTACCTTTGGTAGAGTTTTCCCACAGTAATAGTTTTCATAGCTCCATCGGAATGCCACCCTACGAAGCTCTGTATGGAAGGCCATGTAGAATGCCATTGAGTTGGGATAGACTAGAAGACCGAGTAAGATTTGGGCCATAATTGATTCAAGAGATGGAAGAACAGGTGATTCATATTAGGAAAATACTAAAGGAAGCATAGGATAGGCAGAAAAGTTATGTGTATGCAAACAAGACCAACTAAAGTTATGAAGTGGGAGACCAGGTTTTCATTCGTATCAGGCTTAATAAGAGTACTATACAGTTTGGGAAGGGGATAAATTTGTCACCTTGATTTATAGGACCATTCAAAATCCAAGAGAAAATTGAAACCATTTCCTATCGTCTCATATTGCCACCCCACTTTCATAAAACTCATAATGTATTTCATGTATCTGTTTTACATCATTATGTTGCTAATGAATCACATAAACTAAATTGGAAGGAATTGCAGGTATCAGACGTGGGAAATCTCACGGTAGAACCATTACGCATATTGGACCGTAGAGTTAAACAACTTAGGAACTGTCTGGTAGACCAAGTTAAGGTCCAATGGGACAAGTATAGTCCAAGATCTGCTACTTGGGAAAATGCCAAGACACTACGATGAGACTATCCCTCACTTTTTTGAACACCTCGAGAATATGTTTCTCGAAGGTGGGGTGTATGTAGCACCACCTTTTGACAGGATTACCTGAGGCCTATATACTTTATTTTCTAGTCACAGTGAAACTATTAAATGATACACTTAAACTTTTAAGACATATGAACCGTTATGAATGTTTAAATGTTATTAATGATGATGAATATAATGTGATCTACTATGTGAATGCAAATTTTATGAATGTTTAAATGTTATTGATGATGATGAATATAATGTGATCCACACTGTGAATGTAAATTTTATGAATATTTAAATGTTATTGATGATGTTGGATGTGATGCAATCTATTTGAAAAATGATAATTTTATGAATGGGTGTCGAAATTGAATTACAGGACATTAGAAGATCTATTTCTAACTTGAAAACTTTGATGTTAAGATGCCAGTACAAGGATACCAAATTGAAATGATGATAGTATGCAATTACATGATGATAATGCATAGAAATGTATGAGTTTGTGTTACAAACTAATCTGCAGGTTATGGGCTATGAAATAGCCAAGGGATAAGGATGATGAAAGTGGATATCATGAACAATAGCCAAGAAACATTATGGTATGAATATTTGTATGTGAAATTATATTGGTTTGGATGCATTGCTATGATATGTGGACCAGTGCAGGATTTGAGGTGATGTGACTACCCAAAACCAAATAAAGGATGACAAAACCCCCAGCAACACTATGCCACTGTATATTCCATTGTAGGCTGTGGACCCTAGTTATGATTAGGATGGGTGGAGGCATTTCCCAATGTCTATCCTCCGAAACCTGAAGTCATGGGAGGACAGTGTTAGTTCACACTCCCCAAGATGTGTGATGATGACTGTCAGTTGCCTACTGGGGAAGCTTGGTCGAGATAGTGACTCTTCCGCTTATGGGTTCTAT
>JASDQU010687109.1:32288-54397 GCA_032191745.1 Picea mariana | reverse complement strand
TTAATAATATTAACTAATTAATTATTATTAATTACTTGTTCATATCTGTCAATGAATAATTAATTATCAATTGACTCATTAATTATTTGATTAAAGAATTAAAGGGGTTAATAATTTAATTTATTAAAGACTTACATATACGGGGGGGAGGGGGGGAAGAAACATTAAATAAGGGGATAAGACATTAAATATAGGGATAAGATATTAATGAAGGGGATAAGATAATAAAAGGGGGAGATAAGAAAATTAATGATGGGGGGGGAGAGTCGGTGAAGGGGGATATGATGGGGAGGAGTATTACGGGGAGGATCATTATTTTGGAGGGGGGAATCATTTTGAGGGGGACATGATTTCTATTTGGATATTTTTCTGGTGTGGGAGTTTTGATATAGGGAGTTTTTGGGTGAACCATCGCAGCGAGCACTGGGTTGCTAGGGGTTTTGGGCACGGGGGCCAGGATATCCTTACAGTATCCTAGAGCTAGGGAGCCAGACAGGCTACTCCTAGCTGGCAGGGAGGAAAACTCGATTTTGGGTAGTGTTTGCCACAGTTTCAACTTCAGCTTGGACCAACAGAGATCATGGTTTGCATCAGGAAGAGGTAATTTATTTTATGTATTTGTTTTATGTATTATAAGGAATATGCAATGTTATGTTGTTGTTTGTAAGTGAATTAGGATCTGTTATTAAATTTTAATTAAACTGAATGGATATATGTTGGTTATGATGTTATGAAATATTAGGATAGCATTTCCTTAAAAAAAAAAAATTTTTTCTGGTTTTATAAGCCTCTGTGAAGCAGAACCTTACAATATTTATACATTAGATACACTTTATAAAATTCAAAATTGAATCACTAGAATACATGGAATTGAACCTAGGGTCCTAACCCACTAAGTCCAAACCTACGCTCTAGGGGATTGTAATGTTCCATAGTGGTTTACCATGTTAAATAAAACTTATGATAAACACAAGGATTATGGTCGGGAACTTGTTATTACACCATTGGTCTGCATTACACATAAATTCATGGCATGTACACAATTTCAGAATAATTAAAGACAAAGTTACCCGGATGGTCAAACCTAGCCTTAGGAATTTAAGTTGCGTCGTAGCCATTAATGGTGGTAGGCCACTTTTGATCTCCAAGTCTAACATTTTGTAGGAAATCTCCACTGTAGTATTGTCACCTAGGTTAGCTTCACATGGCATAGAGAGGGTGGTGTACCTTCCCTTCTCCTCCACTATGATGAGGCACTATGTGCCATTACCATTTGCAGTTATAACTTGCGTATTATTACTCCATGTTTTCCCCCCGTGATGGTAGGGTTATGCGAATTTGTGGTAGCATGGTAGCCATGGGGTATTCGACCAATTTTCCATAGGCATGGTGTTCACTATTTTGAGTTTTTCTTTCGGCTCTTTGTAGAAAAATAGCAAAGGGAGTTTATCTCATTCCTTTCACTGCATGGTGACCACTGTAACATCCCTCTCTTTCATGCACTAAGTGAACTTATTCTATGAGGATACTTGCATGAAAGTGATCTAGGTTATTATACTATTGGTCATTTTGATTATGATTATGAGATATTATGGATTTGATGATATGCTATTTTTTTTTATTTACATAGACAAGTGATATTGACTGGGTTCTCCTGAGTGTGCAAGACTTTGGAATTGAGGATGCAGAGGCATCAATGGAACCCCTTGGACTCTGGATCGAGTCAGGGAGTGGACTGTTGGGTTTGAATTTTTTTGGTGTGACATATGTACATATGATTAGATATTATGATGATTGATTATTATTGTTGACGATAGCTTGTCGACCATACTCACATTTGGATTAGAGGGGTCACACACGACAACTAGATACATTGAGGGAGAGGTGTGGCAACAACCTTTCCACAACCTACTAGCACTCCCATCATGGATCGAACTGTAGGTTAATGATTACTTAGTTCGAGAAGACCCATGATGTTGTGAGGGAAGACTGTGGTGGTCGCTCACGATGATTCTAACAGGTGCAGAATAAGGTAGGGGAATTATTCCTTAGAGGCCCTTAGTCTCCCATAATATCACTTGGTGGGGTATTGACTCCAGAGGTTTGACATCTAAAAAATTCAGTCAAAAGGAAAGTGGCACCCTTGGAGCACGTAGTGCATCTTTAAGGGCATGTCGTGCAAGGAAAATAGAAAGAGGGGAGTGGCACCCTTGGATCACTTAGTTCATCTTTAAGGGAACATCACGCAAAGAAAACAAAAAGAGGCGAGTGGCACCATTAGATCACGTAGTGCGTGTTGAAGGGCATGTCGCAATTTTAACTAGTAAGTGAATAAACCTAGTGCCTAGTAAACTATTCCGCCTTAGGAACTAGTAGTTGGCCTTAAATTGAATAATTTGATAAGTAAATTTAAAAAAAAAAAAAAATCCCTTAATAATGGCACCCAACCTAGTCAATTTAAAACCTAGGTCTAAGCAGAACCTCTGATAAAAAAAATTTAGACATATAACAAGAAGGGGGTAAAGAAACTCAAACCTTATTTAAAAAAGATTTTTTTTTATAATGGAGTATTAAATTTTGAAAAAAATGGGGTAATGGTTGCTCTTATCGACTTTTGCTAAATTAATTTTTAGTTAAAAAGAAAAGAGGGTAAATGGTTGTCTCTATCTACACTTGCTAAATTATTTTTTAATTAAAAAGGAAAAAGGGTAAATGGTTATTTTATCTACACTTGCTAAATTGACTTTTTAGTTAAAAAGGAAAGAGGGGGGAACTTAAAAGTAATAGGAAACTTAAGAAAAGGTGAAACATAAAGAAAAAGTTGAATGTATAACTTAGTAAGGAATCTTGCCTTTGGAATTTTCTATTTAAGAACTCAACTAGGAATTAAGTAAGGCATAAGTCATTTAAGAATTATAAGAGAATTTTGGGACACTGAGGAGCGTTTTTAGGAATTCTCTTAGGTGGATGAGGGAAATAAGAATATTTAATTAATTAATAAAATTGATTTTCTTATGAAACTAGGGGATCAAGCGACATGTGTACGAGGGAGGTTTTTCGAAATTAATTAAATGAAAAAGAAATTTAATGAGAATTTGGGAAACTAATTGCTTGAAAACTCTATAAAAGAGATGGCATAGGAGGAGTATGGATCTGATCTTTTTTTGTAACGTTACATTGCTAAAATTTTATCTTGACTAAAATTTCTCTTGTGGGAGTTGGGATACCCAACTACAGTAATGAGTGGTAGCTCGACCTTGAGAGGCGAGCTGGGTGCTAGCATTCTTTGGTATTATGTGTGTGGCCCCTTTGTGGCTCAAGCAACTCAGTGGGAAGAAGAATACCCCTAACGTTGGCTGGGAGGTATTGGTGAGGTCACATCGGTTGACCAACGAGAGATGGATGGAGCGCACACGAGAAAACAACTATAGAGCATTCACATTGGCTAAGGTATGCATTTTTAAGTTGTTACTTGCAGTGAAATCTAATTTACACATGTTTATTTTTCTGTACTCGGTTGAAGATTTCATTTCCATGAGCTTTCTTGCACATGCATTGCTACGGTAATCGAAATCTCCTTGTCACTTGATTTCTTCAGTAATAACCCTTGCTATACACTGTGTCCTTTATTTATGAGTTATTGTCTCTTAATGCATGGTCATAATGAGCTGAAGACTCAAACCTTATCTGTGTTCTTGTATCTCCTGCCTACATTTTCTTTATTCCTTGATTGCACTTTTATTTGATTATTTTCTTCTCCACCGAGAAGATCTGGTTGTAGATTGTGCTTTTATCCTTTGTTTTGTGATCCTTAAGTCATTAGTCTATGCGTGAGAAGTCAGCTAGGAGCCAAATTGACACTCGTCACTCCGGTGTTTAAAGACTTAGATTCAAATTCCATGCTTTCCTATACATGGATAATAACTGTAGGATCATTCTCTTCCCAGCAAGGAATTCTCACCTCGGTGTTTATTATCTCCACTCCACCACCATTTTTTCTTTGTGTTGATTCTCAGAGTTACATTGATTCTCTGCGTTGATTCTCAGAGTTGTTTAGTTATCTACATCTTGATTGATTAAAATCTTATTTTACTCTGTGTTTTTTTTAATTTATTAAACTTTGAGTATCTCTATGTTTTTAATTGATTCATCCCTGATGGACTACCCTCTGTGCTTTCCTTGTGAATGAATATCTCTACATTTTTGTTTAATTCATCTCTGAAAGATTCATCTTCGCATTTTCCTTGTGAATGAATTCCTTTGCGTTTTTTTTTTATTCCTGTTTGATCGATTCATCTCTTCCTTTTCATTGTGAATGAATATCTCTTTGTTTTTGTTTGATTCATCTCTGCATTTTCTTTTCAATGATTATCTCTTCGATTCATCTCTTATCGATTTCTTGGCATATTATCTCTGCAATTTCTTGGCATATTATATAGCGCTTGATTGGAAAAATCTCTGTGTTTTTAATGTTAAATCCCAACACTTTGATTGGTATAATATCTGCGATTTTAATGATAAATACCAACGCTTTGATTGGTAAAATATCTGCGTTTTTAATGATAAATCCCAACACCTTGATTCGTAAAATCTCTACGTTTTTAATATCTTAATGACAACTTTTTTAATATGTTAATGACCATATTTTTAATATGTGAATGACTTTGTTTTTAATATGAGAATGACTGCATTTTTAATATGTTAATGGCAACGATATTTTGTATACAGAAAAAAATATATATGACAACATTATTGAATATCATAATTAAACTCAGCAATTTTGAATATCATAATTAAACTAAATGATTTTGAATATCATAATTAAAATCAACGATATTCAATATATAGACAACATTATTGAATATCATAATTAAACTCAACGATATATAGACAAAAATATATGATAGACAACATTATCATAAATTTTATAGACATCAATATCAAATGCATGATAGACAACGATATCATATTTACTAGACAACAATTTCATAGACAAAATATCAATTTTGTTAGACAATGTATCAACGCTAGACATCATATATAGTTAGCATCATATAATTACTAGACAAAAACAAAAGATTCCTCTTATCAGACACCAACTAGACATTCACCAGGATATCGTGGTTCATAAAAAGGATCCACTTTCATGACACCTCAATGACGAACGCCTCAATAGAGAACTCCTTACAGAGGACCACAACACCAACAACAACATTGAACACAACAACAACAGTTTAGGCATGTTCAATAGAACAGACCAGGGTTCTAGGACATAGGGCCGCCAGCTTCAAATACTAGTAGTATTGGACCGAAGAAGGGGTGTTGGACATGTGCAGAGCCACATTACCACCATGACATCCCAATGGATAGGACTAGAGCATATGGATTAGTCGAACCCACTACCATGGGAGATTTGGGAAAGGCCCATCCGATTCATGTAGGAGTTAATAACCACTAGGCAGAGCACCAATCAAATGTGCTCGAGACGTCAGTTACTGTCACTGACTAGACCCTTAGTATTTTGATAGATCCAGGTGCTAAAGAGCGTTTCATTTCTGGTGCAGCGCTAAAAATAATTCAGATAAAAAAATTCGAACAAGATGAGTTTAGCTTTGTAGAAATGGACTCTAGAGCCAAACCGGAGGTTGGTGGGAAGGTTACAAGTTGTAGCCTTAACCTAGGATAATTTTTCACTAGGGCCAACCTATACGTGATGATCTTAGGATTTAATGACGTTGTGATCAGTATGGACTGGTTGGAGTCGCATGAGGCGATACTCAACTTTAAGACAAAACAGTTGAGTTTGGTCGACAATGAGGGAAAAAAATACGTTATTTTAGGTCAGAACCAGGGAGTCTCCTTGAGGTTCATCTCTTCTTTACAACTATGGAATAGAATGCACAAGGGATATATGATTTATGTGATCCTTGCGTTAAACAAGAAGGGAGTAGAGGAAGGTCTAGAACTCCTTCTGGTGGTGAGAGGGTTGCGGACGTCTTCCCTGAGGAGTTACCTAGGATGTCACCCAAAAGGGAAATGGAATTTACCTTAGACATAAAATTGGGGATTGAACCAATGGAAAGAATGCCTTATCAGATCTCGACGTCGGAGTTACAAGAGTTGGAAATGCAACTGAAGGATTTATTGGACCTAGGACTTATATGTCCGAGTGTGTCACCTTGGGGTGCACCTATTATCTTCGTACAGAAGAAGGATGGGTTGTGGAGAATATGCATTAACTATCATCATTTGAACAAGGAAATGATCAAGAATCACTATTTGTTGCCTAGGATTGATGATATGTTTGATTGAATGAAAGGCACGATGGTGTTTTAAAAGATTGACTTGAGATCAGGGTATCACTAGTTACGGATCAAGGAGGATGACATCCCTAATGCTTCCTTTAAGATGAGGTTTGGACATTACGATTTTATTTTTTTACCATTTGGACTTATGAACACCCCTGGGGTATTTATGAGTTTGATGAATGGGTTGTTTCACGAATACTTGGACAAGTTAGTCCAAGTATTCATTGACAATATTTTTATTACTCTTGGATGATGGAGGAGCATGACAAGAACTTGCGCTTGTCACTACAATGTCTGCGAGAGAACAAATTGTATGGGAAATTGTCTAAATTCTCATTTTATCAATCGAATATTCACTACTTAGGGAATTTCATCTTCGACGAAGGTATTGCCATGGATCCAACAAAGGTCGAGGATATTATAGAATCTACAATGTCGATGAATGTCCCTGAAGTCCATAGCTTCATGGTTTTAGCAGGATACTATCGATGGTTCGTCGAGGGTTTTTCAAAGATAGCAAATCCGATCATAGAATCACAGAAGAACAACAAGAATTTTGTTTGTACCAAGAAATGAGCAGAAGTATTTCAAAGTCTCAACGAGTTGTTGACAAAAACACCGATACTAAAGGTCCCTAACATCGACATGAAATTATTGGTATGCACTGACACATCCAAAGAAGGCTTAGGCAGAGTCTTGATGCAATATGGTCAAGTGATTGCTTACATCTCGAGAAATTTGAGAAGGCATGAAGAGAACTATGCGATGCATGATTTGGAGTTGTTAGACATTATTTAGGCCTTGAGAGTTTGGAGACATTGCATGATTGGATGGAAATTTGAACTAAAAATGGACCACTGTGGACTTCAACACATCTTTATGCAAATCAACTTGAACATGTGACAATTACGTTCGTCAGAATTGCTTAGTGAGTACGATTTTGATATTACTTTTATAAAGGGAATAGTAAACAAAGTGGCGGATGAATTGAGTCGAAGACCACACACATTTTTAGTGATGACTCTTCAAACGAATCTATGTGAAAAGATTCTAACCTTACAACGTGACGATGACTGGTACAAAGAGGTCAAGGATTTTATCGGACAAAACACAATGATGGTTCCAAAATTTGAAGGATTTACTATGGACAATGACAAATTATTGATATTTAAAGGTCAAATTTACATACCACCCAACAACGGGTTGAGAATTTTGATCTTAAGCGAGACTCACAAAGCCATGTACATGGCTCATCCTGCAGTCACGAAGATGAGGGCAGACCTTAAAACCTTATTCTTCTAGAAAGGAATGAATGCAGACATAGTCAACTACATGGAAAAATGTCTATAGTTTCAACAATTGAAGGTTGAACATAGGCATCCAACAGGATTTATACAACCACACGCTATCTGGGAATCAAAATGGGAGGTCATTTCAATGGATTTCATTGTTGGATTTCATTGTTGGATTTCCACTAACGACAAGGAGACATACTTGATTTTTGTGGTAGTTGAAACTTTGACAAGGAGTGATCATTTTATTCTTGTGTG
Organism: Picea mariana; assembly: GCA_032191745.1. NCBI lineage: Eukaryota > Viridiplantae > Streptophyta > Pinopsida > Pinales > Pinaceae > Picea > Picea mariana. The sequence continues at coordinate 46,539 of JASDQU010687109.1, read as the reverse complement.
TATGACGTATTAGGCACATGAAATAGCTAGAGTTTCCATCAGTTATATTATGAGGTTCATGGCGTGCCTAAGAGGATTATATCCTAGAGGGTCAGTGTTTACAAGACGCTTTTGGACTAGTTTCCAAGAGGCCTTGGGAACCCATCTTAACTTTAGCACCTCATATCACCCGAAGATAGACAGGCAAACCAAACGAAGAAACCAAATCTTTGAGGATATGTTGCGCATGTTCGTAATGTACCAACATAAGCATTGGGAATAATTCTTGCGGCTGGTATAATTCGCATATAACTACAGTTATCAAAGCACCATTAAGATGATGCCTTTTGAGTTTCTTTAAGGGAGACTATGTAAGATGACTTTAAGTTTGGATCGACTTGAGGATAGGGTTTTGGTGGGACCAAAAATGATCCAAGAAATGGAAGTTCAAATGAAAAGAATAAGACAAAGGATCAAAAAAGTGCATGATGGATAGAAGAGTTATGTTGATGCGCATCGTGTCGATCGTAGTTATGAAGTTGGAGATCAAATATTCTTGTGGGTGACACCGCATAAGAGTTCAATCAAGTTTGGAAAGAGTGCTAAACTCTCTCCTAGGTTTGTGGGACCTTTCGATATTGTGGAAAAGAAGGGGCCCATGGCCTATCGACAAGGCTTTCCTAAATATTTGAGGTGTATGCATGATGTTTTTCAGGTATCTATTTTGAGACATTATATTAGTGATCCTACACATGTTGACATGAGTTCTTTGTAGGTATATAATAAGGGTTCCCTCACAGCTGATCCAATCTGCATCCTGGACCATCACATTCAATAGCTACGGCATCAAACAATAAATCAAGAAAAGGTCTAGTGGGACAACTATAGTCCACACTTGACAACCTGGGAGGACGCATAAGATATGCGTCAACAATTTCCATTTTTGTTTGATAGCTAGACCTATGATATTCTGATGCACTTTATTTCGACACATACATACTGAGAAACTTCATGACAAAGTTTAAAACAAGAGGGGGTGTATGTAACATCCCACTCTTGCGCGCACTGAGCGAACTTATTCTTTGAGGAGACTTGCATGCAAGTGATCCGGGTTATTATAATATTGGTCATTTTGATTATGATTATGAGATATTATGGATTTTATGATATGTTATTTTGTTGTATTTACATAGACAGGTGTTATTAACTAGGTTCTCCTGAGTGTGTAGGAATTTGAACATTGAGGCTGCAGAGGCATCGATGAAAAATATTGGACTGCGGATCGAGTCAAAGAGTGGACTATTGGGTTTGAATGTTTTTTATGTGACATATGTACATATGATTAGATATTACGATGATTGATTATTATTTCTGACATGATTCATTGGTGGATGTAGGATGATGATAGTTTGTCGGCCAGAATCACATTTGGAGTAGAGGGGTCTCACATGACAACCAAGGACATTAAGGGAGATGTGTGGCAACAAACCTGCCACATCCTACTAGCACTCTCTCCATGGCTTGAACTATAGGTTAATTATTACATAGTTCTAGAAGAGCCACATCCTCATGAGGGAAGACTATGACCATCGTTCACGATGATTTAAAGGGGTGTGCAATAAGGCAGGGTCCTTATTCCTTAGAGTCCCTTAGTCTCCCAAAATATCACTTGATGAAGTATTGACTCCAGAGGTTTGATGTCTATAAAATTTATTCAAGAGGTGAGTGGCACCCTTGGATCACGTAGTGCATCTTGAAGGGCACATCACGCAAGGAAAATGGAAAGAGGCGAGTGGCACCCTTGGAGCACGTAGTGCGTCTTGAAGGGAACATCGTGCAAGAAAAATGGAAAGAGATGAGTGGCACCCTTGGAGCACGTAGTGCGTCTTGAATGGCACATCGCGCAAAGAAAACTGAAAGAATTGAGTGGCACCCTTGGAGCATGTAGTGCATCCTGAAGGGCACGTCACGATTTTAACTAGTAAGTGAATAAACCTAGTGCCTATAAAACTTTACCTCCTTAAAACCTAGTTGGCCTTAAAATGAATGATTTGATAAGTAAATTTTAAAAACAATTTTTTCCCTTAACAATGTTGCCCAAAATAGTGAATTTCAAACCTAGGTCTAAGCAGAACCTTTGAACAAAATTATTTATACATATAAAAAGAAGGGGGTAAAGAAATTGAAACATTATTTATAAAAAAAAATTTATAATGGAGGATTAAATTAAAAAAAAAAAACGGGGTAATTGTTTTTTTTGTCTACTTTTTTCTAAATTAATTTTTAGTTAAAAAGAAAAGAGGGTAAATGGTTGTTTTTATCTACACTTGCTAAATTAACTTTTAGTTGAAAAGGAAAATAGGTAAATGGTTATTTTATTTACACTTGCTAAATTGATTTTCTTATTTGAAAAGGAAAGAGGGGGAAACTTAAAAGAAATAAGAAAATTAAAGAAAAATGGAAACTTAAAGAAAAGGGGAAACGTAAAGAAAAAGATGAATGCCTAACTTAGTAAGGAATATTTCCTTTGAAACTTTCTATTTATGAAATCAACTAGGAATTAAGTAAGGCATAAGTCATTTAAAAATTATAAGGGAATTTTGGGACACTCAGGAGCATTTTTAGGAATGCTTTTAGGTGGATGAGGGGAATAAGAATATTTAACTAATTAATAAAATTGATTTTCTAGTGCAACTAGGGAATTGGGAAACATGTGTACGGGGGAGGTTTTTCGAAATTAATTAAATGAAAAAGAAATTTAATGAGAATTTGGGAAACTAATTACTGAAAACTCTATAAAAGAGATGGCAGAGGAGGACTATGGATCTGATCTTTTTGTGTAATGTTACGCTATTGAAAGTTTATCTTGACTGAACTTTCTCTTATGGGAGTTTGGATACCCAGAGCAGGTAATGAGTGATAGCTCGACCATACAAGGTGAGCTAGGTGTTATCATTCTCTGGTATTGTGGGTGTGGCCCCTTTGCAGCTCGAGGGACTCAGGGGGGAAGAAGAGTACCCCTAGTTTTGGATGGGAGGTACTGATGTGGTCACATTGGTTGGAAAGTGGGATATGAATGTAGCGCATGTGGGACATTGAATTCAAAGCATTTTCATTGGGTAAGGTATGCCTATTAAAGTTTTTACTTGCAGTGAAATTTAATTTATGCTGTTTATTTTTCTGTACTCAGTTTAAGATTTCATTGCCATGAGATTTCTTGTAAATGCATTCCTACAGTAATTGTAATCCCCTTGTCACTTGATTTATTTAGTAAGAACCCTTACTATCCACTATATCCTTTATTTATGAGTTACTATCTCTTCATGAATGGCCAGAATGAGCCCTAGACTCAAACCTTGCCTGTGTTCTTGTATCTCCTACTTGTGTTTTCTTTATTCCTTGATTGCTCTTTTATTTAATTATTTTCTTCTCCACAGAGAATATTTGGTTTTAGACACCATTTTTATCCTCTGTTTCATGATCCTTAATTTATTATTCTATGCCTGATCATTCAGCCAGGAGTTGAATCGATTCTGGTGTTTAAAGACTTAGATTAAAATGCCCTTCTTTCTCGTGCATGGATAATAATTGTAATATCATTCTCTTCCCAGCAAGGAATTCTCACCTGGGTGTTTATTCTCTATAGTCCACCATCGTTGTTCCTTTGTGTTGATTCTCAGAGTTCTTTTGATTCTCTGTGTTGATTCTCATAATTGATTGGTTCTCTATGTCTTGATTGATTAAACTCTGATTTTACTCTGCATTTTTTTTAATTGCTTAAACTTTGAGTATCTCTGTGTTTTTTATGAGCGATTACCCTCTACATTTTCCGTGTGAATTAATATCTTATTTGATTCATCTCTGATCAATTCATCTCCACGTTTTCCTTGTGAATGCATATCTCTACGTTTTTGTTTGATTCATCTTTGATCGATTCATCTTTGCATTTTCCTTGTGAATGAATATGTCTCCATTTTTGTTTTATTCATCTATGATCAATTCATCTTTGCATTTTATTTTGAATTATTATCTCTATGATTCCTCTCTGATCGATTTCTTCGCATATTATCTCTACGATTTCTTGGCATATTACCCAATGCTTTATAGGAAAAATATATGCATTTTTAATGATAAATCCTAGTGCTTTGATTGGTATAATATCTACGATTTTAGTTATAAATACCAGTTCTTTGATTGGTAAAATATATGCATTTTAATGATAAATCCCAACGCCTTGATTGATAAAATCTCTGCATTTTTAATATGTTAATGACAATGTTTTTAATATGTTAATGAAAATGTTTTTAATATGTGAATGACTGTGTTTTTAATATGAGAATGACTGCGTTTTTAATATGTTAATGAAAACGGTTTTAATATGTTAATGACGAGGATATTCAATATATAGACAGCAATATATATGACAACATTATTGAATATCATAATTAAACTCAATGATTTTGAATATCATAATTAAACTCAGTGATTTCAAAAATCAAAATTAAACCAAACAATATTCAATATATAGACAACATTATATATGACAACATTATTGAATATCATAATTAAACTCAGTGATATATAAACAACAATATATGATAGACAACATTATCATAAATTTTATAGACAACAATACCATATGTATAATAGAAAGAGATATCATAATTACTAGACAATGATTCCATAGACAATATATCAATTTTGTTATACAGTGTATCAACGTTAAAGAACATATATAGTTAGCAACATATAATTACTAGACAAAAACAAAATATTCCTCTTTCGCTAACAATACAACTATTATAAGAATCGCCTTTTAATTTAATCAACAAGATAAATAGACTTACATGTTTAGTCTGGTTAATGGATTCATCCTTAGGAAAATACTTGTCTAATTTTTGGAATTGGAAAATAGTTACCATGAACTATCTGTTTTGATTATAATTATTTTTATTGTGTACAGATTGATGTAGTCAAGTGTCACCTCGGAATAACTATTACATATAAGAGAATATACTTCTTACTATGTGAACATGGTGTAATTCATCATTACATTCCTCATTACACTAGTATTAGTATTAATTATATTAAGTGCATATACTAATTCTTTTTTTCAATGAAAAAAAAACAAGTAGTTATTCCATAAAAGGTAAACAAGGATAAGTTTAAGGAACGTATGACTTATGTGGATTCAAGAATTTATTGTCATGTATTATTGTTATAGTAGTCATATTTCCTTTGTGTATTGTTGACTTGTCGATTGGGTGCTAGAGTTTAGTCTTCATGTATTTTGACAGTTAATTTGGTCTCCTAGTGCATTGGATTTTTCTTGGGTTATTGGTCTAGATAGGTTATGTCACGCCTTGGTTACTGTCATTCCTATCACTTGTGATGACATGATTCTTGATGAGGGGATCATTGTGTGCCCTGATTTATAGGTGCTAATGATAACCTAGCTAGAGTCATGTGCCTCCCAACGGGGGAAAAATGTTTGTTGTAGTTGATATTGGTACTTGTGATATAATGTGTGTTTTCTCTTGTTCGTCGCTCACCATGAAGTTTCAAGTTACCTATGTCACTTGATGTCGGTTGCGTCTAGTTGATCTTGATGATTTTCTTTAGCTTAGCTATTATTTTTTTCTATTGTATTGCATGTTCCTCCAATTGCATGATGTGCTAGTGTTTGGTTCATTGTTATTTGTTTCCTGGGCTGCATGCATTGTGTTTGTCATCAAGTTGTGTTGAACAATTTTTGTCATTGTATCCATCCTACTTAAAACCAAAAAAAAGAAAAATATTTTGCATTGTGTCGCGTGTAGTCGTATCAATAGAAACATTACAACCACTATTTCAAGTTTTTTCTTGGTTATTTGTAGAAATATATCAAATGGATCTTTAGCCAACTTCTCCACAAGCATGGTGGTCACTATTTACAATCTTTATCTTTGCTTTTGCATGGTAATTTCACTTCCTCTATCGTTGTTTTGATGCAATGTTGTTATTTATGTTTGAAGTAAAAAGTTTCTCTATCTAATTTGATTATCCCAATAGTTTTACTGTAACAATTTCTTTGTATCATGGGAGCTCTATGTTCCATGAATTTATTTATATTATGCTTTCCTTAGGAAATGTATTACTATGTTGAGATTATATTTGTACAATGTTTATTTAAGTTATGTTTCCCCTATAGTATATCCAGTGTTGAAGGGTTCTCTGTATAATATGTTCTTCATCTCCCTTTTTCCGTTATAGTGAAACAATGTTGAAGGGCTCTCTGTACAATGTGTGCCTTGTGTCTCTTTTCTGTTATAATGAAACCGTGTTGAATGATTTTGTGATTTTCTTTTAAAGGCTATCGTTATTCAAAACTGTAACCCTTCAGGTTCTTCCCTCATTCTCCCATCGTCAGAAACCTGAATCATTTGTAATCTTTTCATTTGGTTTTGGGTTTTTGTAGAGGGTGTAACCTCACATTTTCTTATAGGTAACTTATTGTGTGAGGAAATATAATTGTAATTTTGTTATATATAAGGAATAATTGATGGATACTTGTCTGAATAGTCACGTTCCTCCATCGTTCTATTCGACCATATCCTTCCATAAATTGAATTTGATAAATAAAATTCACTCTGTATTTTTATGAAGCAAAATACCCTTGTGTGTTCGATAAAATAGCAGTGATACTCCTCCTAATTATAATTGTATGTGTCGGTTATAAAATACCCCTGTCGAGATACATAATGCTTTGTTGCTTCTAGAACTCTTTATCCATTCGATAGTTGTATAATTTGTTGGTTAGTTACTCAAATCTGTCCAGTGAAAAAAATTAGATATCCTTTCTAGTTTAAATTTTTTATTTTCTGGATTCATTCACTGACTAGGTTTGATACTTGCAATGCATTGTTATATATTAATAAGGATGAGGCCAAACCATCAGGGATTAATTTTTAAATAGGATTTGCATAATTTAAGTTTAGACTCACTCAAATTCGTGTCTCATTCTAAATTCTTATTAAATTCATACTTTTTGTGACAAAGTTTATTTTTGTCAAAAGCTCATTGTGTAATAAGAAAATCGATCTTTGTTTATATTAACAAATTCAATACAACATTCTTTGGCTCTTCACATGGGTTTTCTCTTGTACACTTCCTTTGAATTAATAATTGTGGAAATGTTAAATTCTCTCTCTTGTATCTAGATTGTGTTATAACTTCTCTCTGTAATTCTATAGTCTTGTAGGATATTAAATTACAGAACTTTAATTTAGAGTTTTTTCTTCTAAATTTTATTTTTAGAGTTATAGTAATATATCGTATATGTTAACTGATGATGTCTTCGTTTTTATTGTGAGGGAACATTAGATGAATAATGCACTGAATGTCCTTCTCCGGTCTTGGATTGATGGTTTCACATGAAAACGAGGGTGCTCCACTATGACATCGAAATCCGAGTTAAGTATTCTTGACTCTTTATTTGATGCATCTTTAATCATTTAGTAAATTAGTAAGTTACTAATTATTTCATATGTTTGTTACAGGTTTGGGAGGACAACCAATGCACTTGGAGAAGTGTGCATTGTGTCCACAAAAGGTAATCGAGTTCCATCTTCATCCACCAGTCCTTGCAAGTATTTTGGGACATAATTATGTAGTTCTTTGAATCTCCATTTCGACTAGACAGATAGTTATGGTATTTAAGAAACTCAAATTGTAACATTTTGATCTTTGATGTATTGATGGTAATAAAGATGTATATCATTTTTTGTCAAAAGACCTATACTCTATTGTATCAAATGTGTTTCTTTCATAATTAACAAAATATGTATTAGGATTGTTATTCTTTTGTTCAATATAATGGAAACAAATATAAAGTAGTTTTTTTTATGTTTATATATATCTATATTCATATATATAAAATACATTGTTAATAACATCCTACTAAAAATATTTTACATAGTGGAAACCCATATCAACTAATATGGCTATACAATTCTTTCAAATAGATTTTGTTTCTAAATGAAATAACATAAGATATGGAAAAAACTATATAAATAATAAAACATCATTAGCATTGTACCAACAATTTAAATAGACAAATGAAATACATATCTAAAAGCGTTGATGTTGGGAAACAAATGTAACAACCATGTTCCACCAACTGTAGAACAAAACAACCACAATCACTTGTCCTGATCACCCCCTAGCCTGACCATGAGTCCATAAGGGTGAAATGAATTATCCTCCTCAGCTATAGTCACCATCAACATATCATAATATGATTTTCTTCACACTACAAGTGCTCATAACAATAAACAATTATCAATTCCTCAACATAATAAGAAACATCATGCCTCCCACATATGTTTTATATATTCTTGTGCCTAGGCCTTTCCATTCCTCTCCCTCGCGAAAATTCATAGCTTTACAAATAATTGATTTTTAGGGGCTGCTAATTGTCAAATTATACTTCTGCCAATTGTAAAAATCATCTTTGAGGTAACTCAAACATGTTCCCCACTCATGGATTCATGGTCAACTATCTTTAACTTGGTTGTTCCATTTTTCTTCCATCATTTAATTTATTAAAAGGTTTCCTCATACATGTGTCCAATAAAAGAGGACAATTGGTCAAGTCAATTAATTTCCCAGCAATCATCAAATAATTAATTACATAATCCAAAATTCCAAATTCAGATTTTCCATAAATGGAAAATTATTTGCAAATCCAAATTTTCCAAAAATGAAAATTCAATTCTAAAATTTGATGATATTACATCCTCTCCCCCTTACGTAAATCATTGTCAGTGTTCATTCATCTCTCAGAATATTGTTGGATAAGATTTCAACATATCTTCTTCCAATTCCCAAGTGGCCTCCTCAAGACTAAAGTGCTTCCATTGCACTTTTACTTAGGCGATGGCTCTATTTTGAGGTATTGTTTCCTTCCTATCTAGAATGAACAGAGGTTCCACTTGGAACTCGTCTTCTGTTTCCACTTGGACCATTTTCCAATCAATGATGTGAGTAGAATCATGAATATATATTTTTAGTAATGAAACATGAAAAACATTATGAACTTTTAAATTTGCAGGAAGTGCTAGTTGATATGCCATGGGTCCAATTCGAGTTAAAATATCGAAGGGGCTACAAAACCCTGGCGCCAACTTTGAACAATTTCCTAGATTTAGAGAGCTCCTTCTCACTTTGACTTTTAGATATACATGTTCCCCAATTTGAAATTCTTGATGTCTTTTTGTTAAATCTACGTAGTGTTTCTGTCTGTCTTGGGCCTCTTTTAAGTTTTATTGTACTATTTTTACCATTCTCTCCATTCCATGGATCATTTTAGGTCCCACCATAAGTTTGTCAACTGGATTATCCCAACTAATTGAGGTTGTGCATTTCCTTCTGTATAATACTTCGAAGGGGCTCATCTTAGATGATGTCTGATAATCGTTATTGCAAGAAAAATCAACTAAGTGTAGCTACTCCTCCCACTTAGTTGGTTTCTTCCTTACGTACATTCATAACATGTATTCAATAATTTGGTTTGTTTGTTATGTTTTCGCATCTATTTGTGGATGGTAGATTGTGTTGAAATTCAGGTTAGTATCCAAACCTGCAAACAATTCTTTCCTAAAACTTGACGTAAATTTGGCATCTATATCGGAAATCACCATCTTAGGAATTACATGCAATCTAAATATTTATTTCATAAAAAAATCAACAATATTAATTTCTTTATAAGTAGATTTCACAGGTATAAAATGTGAAAATTTGCTTGGTTTACCAATCACTACCATAATCGAGTCATTTTGTCTTTGAGTCTTAGACAACCCTGTGATGAAGTCCATCGAGATAATCTCTAATTTCCATTTTATTCTACGCGGAGGTTGTAACAATCTTGTTGGATGTTGATGTTCATCCTTTACCTATTGAAAATCTAAACATTTAGAAAAATATTCAATTGTTTCAATCTTCATGCTAGGCCAATAAATCGCTTTTCCTAAGGTTGTTTTCGTTTTCTAGTATCATGGGTGAAAAGAATATGTTTTCTTGTGCAGTTCATCGAGAATTGTTTTCCTTAAATAAAAATAGTTAGGTACATACAACCGGTTCTTTAACCTTAACAATATATTTTTATCGATACTCAGATTTGTTATGTTCAGGTTTTCTTCATTTCATTGCAATTATGTTGTTGTTTTGATGTAATCTTTGTCATTACTGCTTGCAGATTTTATTCTCTGTTTGATACCATTTTTTTCTTTGTTGATACTTACTTGATAGAGTTTGCTAGTCCTCCAACTTAGTTATATGCAACTTTGTTTTCCTTACCTTTGATGTGTCCTACCTCAAAATAGAACTCACTTAAGAAGGCCAACCATATTTCTTTCCTTGCATTGAGATCTGGTTGACTGAACATATACTTTACACCACAATTGTCCATTAGTAACATAAGTTTTCTTCCCATTAAATAATGTCACCACATTTTTAATGAATGAATCAATCTTGCTAATTCTAAGTCATGAGTCACACAATTTCATTCATGTTCTTTCAGTTTATGTTACTCATAACAAATGATGTGTCCATTTTGTGTTAGCACACCTCCTAATCCTTCTTTGCTTGCATCCACACATACTGTAAAATTTTTATTGAGATATTCTACCTTAAGGATATGTGTTTTAGTTAACATTCCTTTTAGTTTATCAAAGTTGTCCTGACACTTTTGCAACCAATTAAATTTTATTCCATCTTTTTGTAGTGATGTAATCGGGTATGCGATTCTGGAAAATCCTTCGATAAATCATTAGTAATAACCAATAACTCCCATAAATGATATGATGTCTGCTACATCCTTATGGATAGGAAATTCCATAATGGATTTTATCTTTTCTAAGTCAACTGCAATACCATATTTAGATATTATGTGTCCTAAATATTGTATTTTTCTTTGGTAGAAGTCGCACTTATCAAACTTAGCATACAACTTATGTTCCCTTAAAGAATGCAATACTATTTTAGATGTTATTCATGTTCTTCTTCTATTTTTTAGTAAACTAGAATATCATCGATAAAACCAACACAAATTTATCCAGATATTGGATGAATATACTATTCATCAAGCACATAAAGGTTGTTGGTGCATTAGTAAGCCCAAACAGAATTACAACAAACTCGTAGCATCCATAACATGTTCTAAAAGCTGTTTTATTTATATCTTCATCCTTTATTCTGACTTAGTGATAACCAAACCTTAAATCTATCTTAGAAATTATATTTTCTCCTCCAACTTGGTCAAAGAGATCGTTAATTATGGGTAAGGGATACTTATTCTTAATCATCATTTTATTCAATTGTCGATAGTCAATACATAGTCTCAAAGTCCCATCTTTCCTCTTAACAAATAAAAATGGTGCTCTTCAAGGTGAAACACTTGGTCTAATATATTCCTTATCTAGTAGTTCTTGTAATTTAATTTTTAGTTATGTTAATTTGGGTAGGCTTATTCTATAAGGTGGCTTGGATACCGGGGCAGATCTAGGTAGTAGATCGATAGAGAAATATATCTCTCTCCTTGGAGGTAGTTCTAGTATTTGATGCACAAATACATCTCTGAACCCACATAGGACTGTAAAGTCTTCTATATTCGGTTTTCTTTTTTCTCTTAGGAGATTAGTTACTTTTACAACATAAATTTTGCAACCTTTGTTCATACATTTCTTAAATTGCATCATTGATATTTTCCTAACAAAAATTGGTTTTCTGATTCCTTGTACTATTCTAACTATGTTATTTTCATCTTTATACACAAATGTCTTTTCGTATCTGTTTAATATCACTTTATGTTTCTCTAACCAATCCATTCCAATAATTATATTGTAATACCCCAAAACTAATATGTTCAGATTTAAATTTGTACTTTGACCATCTATATTAAGTTCATAATCATTGATAAAATCTATCACCTTTCTTTTGGTCCCCATTACTAAGTGTACTAACCAGGAATTAGCATGCTTTACCTTCTTTAACTTGTACAATTCGACTAAAGTTGGATTAATATAAATTAGGCTAGCTCCTAGGTCAATTAGTATAGAAACATTGCGGGGATAAATTTTACCGTTAACTTCCACAATAGGGATTTATGATCTACATGTTTTCCATCCAGAGATGCATTTATTTTATGCATTCTTCTACCAATGTCTCCAATCATTGAAGCCTATTGAAGGTTATGGACTGAAGTTCTCATTGTGGTATTTAAGCATGGGAAATGTCTCCTCAAGTGGGGTTCTCGACACTCCCAACACTTCAATGGTTCTTTAGGACCGTCCCAAACTTTCTTGACTCCTAGATTAACTGGTCTAATCCCCCCTTGAGAATTTTGTGTATTAGAATGATAATCCTTCCTTGGGAAACCTTTCACCATGTTACAAAAGGCTGATTGGAAGTATTTCTTACGCTAAGTCATTCTATCATGTTTCCTATATTTCCATGCCTTGGGGATTTAAGATCTCTCTCTGTACTGATCATAACAAATTCGAGCCTTTCTAAACACTTCTTTTAAAGATTGAGGATTCTCAAATTCAATTATGTCCTTGTACGACTGCGGTAGACAACTCATGAACCCTTGTATCTTTACTTTGTCCTCTTTGATGTATGGTACAAACCTCAACAGATATATATATTTATTTATCATATCTTCTATGGCCATTTGTCCTAGTTGCAGTTTGTAAAATTCCTTATTTTTTCTTTCGCAATAAATTTCTAATAAGTACTTCTTCTTGAGATACCTTTTTAATTCTGACCATTCCATTCATTTTTCTTTCAATCCCTTAGCTAATTTTAGGTCTTGCCACCACATACTATATTTTCCTTTTAAGTTGTAAATGGCCATTTTGACTTTCATATTAGTACAGTAGTTATAAATTTGGAAGTATTTATCTATATATAGTAACCATGCTTCATCCTCCTCACCGGTCTTTGATTATCCATCAAAGGTGGAATGTTTTATTTTCTTGAATTCACCTTCCAGGTGGTCCACTTGTTTTCTTTTTCTTCTTGTAGATGCTTTGTTTTCTTTCATGTGTGTGTCTTCAGAAGAGCTATCCTCTTTTTTTGTTTCATGACCATAGTTCTTAGAGGGATTTTTGTTGAAATCTTCCTCTTTTTCATTGTATTTTAGACTCTTTTTTGTTACTATACTGCGTAGAAACATTTCATTTATTTCCAACTGGTCTTCTTATGTTTTCTTCAACTTTTTGTTATTTTCTTTAAATCCTTGTAATTCCACGATGAGTTTTTTCATTGTTTCCAAAACCTGGGTGGTTGAACTTCCTTCACTATTGTGCTTCGAGTCTCTAGGAAGTTATTGATCTTGATTCCCCTTAGGTTTGTTTCCTTCTTCATTCTGGGCTGACAGTATCACATAGACAAAACAATTGTGTTTGTAACAGTAAACATATTTGTTAGATTTTCTTTGAAGCAAACAAAATAAATTTTGGTGTTTCCCTGAGGTCAAAGTTTTGTAACCTAAAAATATGATACTATATGTAATGTACCCCAAATTTCACAAATTAAAATGAAAACTATAGGGGAAAACTAAGCTCTATTATGTAAAACAACTATTCGTGACACAATATTAATTATATCTTAAACCAGTAATAATATAACTGGAAAGTGTATCATCATCATTAATCATTCTAAAATGGATATAAGAGATATTAATATCAACACATTTTTTGTTTTTCACAATCACTACTAGAATTTAAAATGTAATGTTGATGTGTTAGTGGCTAGGCATATCAAGGTCCATATCCTAGGAATAATTCGTGTGACCCATTTATATAAGTGATAACTATGTTTCTAAAAACATGTAACAATACATTTTATAAAACTCAATACCTCTACACTGGACACACTTTATAAAATTAAAAACTAAAGCACTAGCATACATGGAATTCAACCTAGTCCTAACCCACTAAGTTCAAACCTATGCGCTAGGGGATTGTAATGTTCCAGAGTTGTTTACCATGTTAAATATAACTTATGATAAACACAACGATTATCATCGAGACCCTACAATTACAAAACTAGTATGCATTACACATAATTTCATGGCTTGTACACAATTCAAGAAGATTTAAAGATAAGGTTACCTGGATGATCAAACCTAGCCTTTGTTGGTTTTGGAGCCTGATTATCTTCCTGACTCAGAGTTCTTATATTTTTTCAGCCGTGTTTATACCCCATGAAGACTTTACACCCCAGAAGTATG
>JASDQU010687109.1:16051-30069 GCA_032191745.1 Picea mariana | reverse complement strand
ATCATGGAGTGTGCAAGGAGTATGAGATTGCATGTCGGTTTGCCCTTATAGTTCTCGGTAGATGTTGTAGATGTTATTGTTTCCTTAATAAAAAAAGGACCTTCAATCTCTTTGGATGGTAGAATTCTAGAGGAGGAATGGACAGGAAAAAAGGTAAACTATTCGTTTTTCAAAATTTTTGGTTGTGAAGCATTTGTCCATATTGATAAAGAAAATAGAACAAAGCTTGAGTCTAAATCCAAGAAGTGTACCTTTATTGGATACGGTGTTAATGATTTTAGTTATTGCTTATGGGATTATGAAAATAAAAAAATCATTAGGAGTAGAGATGTCATATTCAATGAGAAGGTTATGTACAAATATTAGTTGTAGGGAAAGAAACAGGAAGAAGAAAAACAAGAATAGACAGTGCTTGATGAGATCATTGAAAAAGAAATTCCAAAGGAACCTGAAAATCAAAATGTACAACAACAGGAGAAGTAGGTACCTCAAACACCTACAAGTGATGTTATAAGATCTACTAGGTTAAGTATGCCCCCTGAATGATACTCTCCTTATTTTTATTATTTAGTGTTGACTCATACTGGTGACGCAGAATGTTATGAAGAGGCAACACAAGTAGACACCAAAAAGAAGTGGGAGCAAGGCATGGAAGAGGAAATGGCTTCCTTGGCAAATAACTAGACTTGGGACTTGGTTCAATTGCCTATGGGAAAAAGAGCATTGTAGAATAAATGGGTTTACAAGTTGAAGGAAGAAGATGGAGGAGAAAAGTGGTACAAGGCTAGACTTTTTGTAAAGGGGTTTGCACAAAAGAAAGGTATAGATTTTGATGAAATATTTTCTCCTATTATTAAAATGACTTCAATTAGGACTATTTTCAGTCTTCTGGTAGTAGAATATTTGCATCTTGAACATTTAGATGTAAAAACATCTTTTCTCCATGGGGATTTGGAGGAAGAGATTTATATGCAGCAGGCACAGGGGTATGAGGTCAAAGGGAAGGAGAATTTGGTATGCAGGTTGAAGAAGAGCTTGTATGGCCTAAAGCAAGCTCTAAGGTAGTGGTATTTGAGGTTTGACAGGTTTATGATAAAATAGGGTTATAGTAGATGTCATTCTAATCACTGTTATTATTTTAAAAGGATAGAAAATGGAAGCTATATTGTCTTGCTATTGTATGTAGATGACATGCTTGTTGCAGGGTATAATATGCAGGATATAAATATGCTCAAGAAGAAATTAGCCAATGCATTTGTGATGAAGGATTTGGGTGCTGCAAAGAAAATCCTTGGCATGAGAATAACAAGAGACAAGAAAAATTGAAAATTGACATTGTCTCAGGGTGTGTACACAGAGAAGGTGTTGGAGAGGTTTAGAATGGAGAATGCAAAACCAGTTAGTACACCTTTGTCCAACCATTTAAAATTAACTAAGTAAATGTGTTCCAAGACACAGGAGGAGATGGAATACATGTCCAGGGTCCCTTATTCATCAACAGTTTGAAGCTTGATGTATGCAATGGTTTGCACAAGACCAGATATTGCACATGCAGTGAGAGTTGTGAGCAGGTATATGAGCAATCCAGGAAAAGAACATTAGGAGGTAGTAAAGTGGATTCTCAGGTATTTGAGAGGTATTACTACTCATGCATTATGTTTTGGAGGTTCAGACACTTTTCTACAGGAATATGTTGATTCAGATATGGCAGGTGATAAAGACAATAGGAGGAGCACCACAGGGTATGTTTTTACTATAGGTGGAACAATAGTAAGTTGGATTTCGAAACTGCAAAAGGTTGAAATTGAAACAACCTTTTGCAGNTTCAGACACTTTTCTACAGGAATATGTTGATTCAGATATGGCAGGTGATAAAGACAATAGGAGGAGCACCACAGGGTATGTTTTTACTATAGGTGGAACAATAGTAAGTTGGATTTCGAAACTGCAAAAGGTTGTTTCAATTTCAACAACAGAGGTAAATTATGTTGTTGCTACAGAGACTAGTAAAGAGATGATTTGGTTACAAAGGTTTATGGAGGAACTGGGAAAGAAGCATGAGAATAACAAGTTGTATTATGACAGTGAGAGTGCAATTCATCTTGAAAAGAAATCAACCTTCCATTCCAATAATAAGCATATACAGTTGAGGTACCACTTCATATGATCCACCTTAGAAGATGTACATTTGAAGTTGAAAAAGATACACACTAGCCAAAATCCTGCATATATGTTAACAAAGGGAGTAACCAGAGAGAAATTGAGTTCCTGCTCAGTTTCAGTTAGTCTTCAAGAAGGAAGATGAAGATGAGAAATTTTCTAGGTCTAGAAAGGTTCAGACTCCAGCATATACAACAGCGGTAGAGTTGTTGAGATCAATCTCCAAGTGGGAGATTGTTGGTTGTGCCAACTTATTATCTTTCTGACTCTGAGGTCTTATTTTTTTTCAGTTGTGTTTATACCCCATGAAGACTTTACACCCTAGAAGTATGTGCACTCTTCCACGTGGGGGAGTGCAGAGGGGGGGTACCCCCTCTGCGGGGCCTAGGGGCAAGCAGGTCCCTGGTGGGGGTTCGGAGGTAGCGTCCCCCGATGGGGGTTCAAGGTTGAAGCCCCCAAGGAAAAATTGCCTTGTAAAAGTATATTGTAATTTCATTATAAATCTGTACCATTCATTATAAGGTCACAGATCTAACGGTATAAATTATGTTAGGGTTTTTTGCCATAAAAGGAAACCCTCTTTTATGAGGGAAATGTATTGCGGCTATGTATGATGGCGAGTATTGTATTCTGAGAGAGGAGACTATGAGAGAAAGAAGAGGAAGTTACAACAGGTTTTATTGTAGGTTGTATCCCTTCATTCCCTAGATAATAATAAACGAAGGACCTGACAATTTCTCTAGTGGACATAGCCCACACTGGGTGAACCATGTAAATATGTGTCTCTCTTGTATTGTGTATCTTCTATGTTTTGTTTTTGCATTTGTTTTATTTTATTTCTCCACGGTCCTGTTTTTCTAACAGCCTTAGGAATTTAAGTTGTGTCATATCCATTAATGGTTGTAGGCCACCTTTGATCTCTAGTTCTGACATTTTGAAGGAAAACTCCACTACATGATTTCCACCTAGGATGGCTTCACATCACATAGATAGTGTGGCGTAACTTCCATTCTCCCTCACTATCATGAGGCACAACATGCAATTACCCTTCCCGGTTATCCTTACATTTTGTTATTCTATGATTTTCTCCTGCGGTGGTAGGGTTATGTGACTTTGTGGTAGAATGGTAGCCATGGGGTATTCTGTCAGTTTTCCATAGGCATGGTAGTGACTGTTTCGATTTTTCCTCTCGGCTCTATGTAGAAATATAGAAAAGGGCATTTAGTAAGTTCATTTAACAATGTGGTGACCATTGTTTCAAGTTTGTTCTCAGTTATGTGTAGAAATATAGAAAAGGGGTCTTTAGCTGACTTCTCCACAAGCGTGGTGGTCACTGTTTACAATATTTCTCTCGGATTGTGCACGATAAGTTCATTTCCTCTGTGTATCTCATTTCACATTATCATTGTTTTGATGCAATGGTGTTATTTATGTTCCAAGTAAAATGTTTATCTGTCTAATTTGATTATCCCAATACTTTTACTGTAATGCATTCTTTGTATTATAAGAGCTCTTTGTTCCATGCCTTTATTTATATTACCCTTTCCTTAGGCAATGTATTATTGTGTTGACATGATCTATGTACAATGTGTTCTTTAAGATATGTTTCCCCTACAACATATTCAACATTGAAGGGCTCTCTGTACAATGCATTCCTCATGTCCCTTTTTCCATTATAGTGAAACTGTGTTGAAGGTTTCTCTGTACAATTCCTCACTCATGTCCCTTTTATGTTATAATGAAATTGTGTTGAAGGGTTCTGTGATTTTCTTTTAAAGGCTATCAGTCTTTGCTAAGCACTAATATTGGCTTATTACCCCTTAATTGGGGCATGTTACACTAGTAATGTTATTTTATTTATGTTGGATTTATTTCATTATTTGTAATTATACCTCCTAGACTCATATATATACCAAGGAGACATTTTCATTTGGAAACATCTTCGAATTGTACATTTATGTGGGCATAAGGAGGTTTCCCCCTTGAAGAGGATTATTATCTAAATGTATCTCTTTTTCAAGGCGTTGAGTACTTATTCTGAGGTTTTTCTATGCTATATTGATATTTGGTTCTGAACATATGGTATCAGAGCTCAAGGTCTTGGGATTTGACTGCTACATCTGAGATACCTTGGAATTTTTTCTATAATATTTTTTCTACAACATTTCAGAAGAAATGTCTTGGAGGATATCTAGAATACGAATCAAGGTACGTTGGGTTACAATTTCAGCTCTTGATACATTATAATTTCTGAGATACATCCTTTACAAGATAGGGTTCTGGAATCATTCTGAATTGATCCATTGCAAGAAATTTCTCTATAAAATGTTTTCTGTAACGTTTTAGACCCTGAACTCTGAATGATATTCACATAAATTAGTAAGGTATCGTGTTTAAAAGTTTCAGTTTCTGGTTCATCTTACATTTTGACACGGTCGTTCTCCCTAGGGCACGTCCACTCATAGGATCTTCTCTCCCTTCTCGGCCCGAAGAAATTAAATGTTCTTCTATTTCCCTATCAGGAAATCTACACCCACAGAACTCTTCAACGTGACCCCCTTCTTACTTATCGGGGAATAGGACTTCGCAGTATCGTGAGGTCTATGGTCGAGCGCTGGTGTTTCGGATCTTCGAATCCTGATGGAAGTTAATGCTGACCCTTCCTTTACCCTGTCAAGATTTCTCCTATCACGATTTCGCCACTCGCGATATCAAGCAAATGGATTCACCAAACCCCAAACCCCGATGTGTCAATGCTCCGATGTACATGTGGTTTGATTATTCAACGGTCCCATCCCCTCATCGAAATTTCGAACTTTGCGGAATCATGAATCCTAGTGCCAAATGTTTCAGGACTTTACTTTCCCCGAACTCCGATAACTCGTGCCACCTGTCCTCCACTAACTCTGCTGTGACCCACGGTATCTTTTAACTGTCGAGAAATCGTGTATTGCGATTTCAAATTGTAAGAGTATCCTATCTTTGAAACTTCTGATACTCTGAACCCCGATACACGATGTACGTGTAGACCTAATGGCCCTGACTGGCTTGGATCAACAACTCTTCCCCTCCTGAGATTTTAACCTCTTGAGAATACTTGCAGTATCTCCCTTGCACCTTGGTGAGATCTGTCGACTCACAGGATGTCGCAAATCCTCCTTGGAGAATTCTGACCATCCGTTCCTCCTTTGAGAAATCTATGAAATGACTGAGTGTTCCTCCACGGAACTCGTCCACCTATATGCAAGCTTGCAATGCTTCTTACCAACCTTCAAAGCACAAATTCGACCTGCTATCCTTCAATAACTCCGAGGCCTTATCGCTCCTGATCTTTTCCATGACTTCCAATTCCTTCAGAAGTCCCTTGCCCGCACTCCTTGCGGCATCCTTTAACCACGTCTTCGTGTTGAAAACCCTCGACTCTACGCATACCTGCAGCATCAGTCTTTAACCACTTTCCTTTGGTTGGCAACCCTGAAGTTTCACCTGGCCTGTGCACTCCTTGCACGGCTCCTGTGCCCAACTGCACTTGTGGGTGAATGAGAACAAAAGGTATCTCTATCTAAACCCTCTATCAACGCACTCCTTGTGGACACTTCAACTGCACTCCTTGCAGCAATTCTCTGGCTCAAATAGAGAAACAATTGAAACTCATTCCTTCACCCTCTCGAACTTCAATTCAACCATGAAATCATATACACAGCATATAAAAGCAAATGTGTAACAGGAAGCAAACATTCATGAGCGTATCAATATCAAATACATAGAGAACAACACAAACCATGAATTTGAATCAGAACTCTTCTATTAATTCAAATGTCTGTACATGGGTGTATTACACAACTCTCTGCTTCTTCTTGCTCCAAATGCTTCTTAATCCTCCTGAATTATATATTTTACAATGCATAATGATGGTGTCTATATCCTGTTTCCCTCTTCTCTTCTAAAACTATCTAATCTAAGAATTCAATTCTACCTACTTGCATTAACTCGATTAAATGCCTCCTATCTACTTAAGGATGAGAGCTAGCCGCTCAAGCTCCATTACAATACAAAAGTGCGCCTCATTAAATTATCACATTAATGTCAGCGCAACAGTTTCAAGGTGTTTCAAAATTTGTGATGGACGCCTTCCAGCTGTCTTCCGCTTCCATGTTGGCTCGCTTGACATGAGGGATGCTCCTGCATCATACTCCTTCGCTTGAAAAATTTCATGGGCTCCTGTCCATGAGCTCCCTCACGGTATATCCACGCTTCTGTATTTCTGTTTCATTCTCCCAGCTGGAATCTTCCACTGAATGTCCCTTCCATTTGACCAGATACTCATAGTATTATCTCCTCCTGGTCTTCTTACTAATCCTCATGTCCAGTATACATTCCATCTACAACTTCTCTGCTATCGACATCTACTTCATCCACTGGATCACTGGCTGCTCAGTTCTAGTCTCTGCTTCTCCAGCCCTGTATGGGTATAAATCTGCGACATTGAATATCAAAGATATTTTGATCCCATCTGGTAACTCGATCTCATAATAATTTTCCCCAAACTTCTTCAAGACCTTGCAGGGTTTGATTTTCTTCATCTTCAGTTTATTGTGCGTTCCCCTCGGGAGCCTTTCTCTTCTCAAGTGTGCCAGAACTACTTCACCAACCTCGAACTGAAGTTGTCTCTTCTGCTGGTAGGCTCTGCGCTTATATTCGTGACTTGAATCTAGCAGTCACTGCTTCACCTGGTTGTGAAGTTCTTTCATCGCCTCCGTGAACTCTTCGGCACTCGCGCTCCTAGTCACAGTCTGTTTCAAATCCCTTAATTCAGAAACTCCTCTCGGCTGCATGTCATACACTATCTGAAATGGACTTTGGCCTGTGCTCCTGTTCACTGAGTCATTATATGCAAACTCTGCCTGTGCCAATATACTATCCCATTGGCTGGGGTGCTCTATCACCAATCTTCTCAGCAAGTCTCCCAGACTTCTGTTCACCACTTCTATCTTCCCATCCATCTGAGGATGATAAGCTGAACTAAACAACAAGTTAGTCCCCATATTTTTCCATAATGTCCTCCAGAAATGTCCCACGAACTTTGTATCTTTGTCTGAAACTATACTTCTGGGTAAGCCATGAAGTTGAACGACCTCTTTGAAAAACATATTTGCGATGTGAGTCACATCACTGGTTTTCTGGCATGGGATAAAATGTGCTATCTTGGAAAACCTGTCCACTACCACAAAGACTGAATCAACACCTCTTTGTGTCCTTGGTAATCTCAATATGAAATCCATGCTAATTTCATCCCACGGCCTTTCTGGTATGGGCAATGGCTGATAAAAACATGCATTCTTCTTCCTCCCCTTCGAATGATGGAAAACTCTACATCTTTCAACGAATCTCTTGACATCTGCTCGCATTCCTGGCCAAAAATATGACTCATTTAATTTCACGAACATCTTGTCATGGCCAAAATGTCCTGCTAATCCTCCACTGTGTTTCTCCTTCAGCAGGTTCTCCCTCATGGAGCATTTCATAATACATAGTTGATTGCCTCTGAACAAAAATCCTTCTTGGATCATATAGTCTATCTACGGGTTTCTATCTCTGAGAAATGGATTCTCAGTTGCTTCATATGCTTCCTTGAAATTCTGATCATTTGCGTACATGTCCTTGAGATCATCAAAACCTAAGGTCTTGACTCAGAACTTCTGCACCAGTAAACACTTCCTGCTCAAAGCATCAGCGACTTTGTTAGCAGTACCATAAATATGTTTAATAACGAATGTAAAATTCAGCATATACTCTACCCATTTTACATGTCTCTGATTCAACTTCTCCTGTTGAGTCACAAACTGTAATGTGTGGTTATCACTATATAAAACAAATTCTTTCAGGATCAAGTAATGCCTCCACTTCTTCAGTGCCTGGATGATGGCATAAAATTCCTTGTCGTATGTGGAGTATTTCACCTTTGCCTCATTTAGCTTCTCACTGAAATATGAAATCAGTCTGTCTTCTTGACTCAAGACCGCTCCTATGGCAAGCCCGCTTGTGTCACATTTCACTTGAAACGTCTTCTGGAAATCCGTCAACACCAAAACTGGTTGTTCCGTGATCTTCCGCTTCAATAGATTGAAACTTTTCTCGGCCTCTGTTGTCTAGTGAAAACACTTATGCCTTTTTTTGACTGTGTCCATCATCATTGCGCTAATTCCACTGAAATTCCTAGTGAACTTCCAGTAGAAACTAGCTAGTCCATGAAAAATTCTCACCTCGAATACATTTCTCGGTGATGGCCAATTCTTGATCACTTCCACCTTATCTAAATCCATCTTCAACTCATTTGCCGAAATAATAAACCCCAAGTAAATGAGTTCTGTCTTCATAAATGAGGATTTCTTCATGTTTATCAACAACCTCTCCTGTTGTAGCTTCTTCATTATTGTAGCTAAATGGTTCATATGTTCTTCCTTTGTCTTATTGAAAATCAGTATATCATCCATATATACGATGACAAATTTTTCGATGAATTCCCTCAGGACTTCATTCATTAACCTCATGAAAGTACTTGGCGCATTTGTTAAGCCAAATGACATAACAAGCCATTCATACAAACCTTTGTTTGTCTTGAACGTTGTTTTCCATTCATCACCTTCTCTCATGCGAATTTGGTGATATCTGCTTTTCATATCAACCTTTGAAAAAAAAAAATCTCCACTTAGGCAATCCATTAAATCATCGATCCTTGGTAATGGAAACCTGTACCTGATGGTTATGTTATTGATGGTTCTTGAGTCGGTACACATCCTCCAGCCTCTGTCTTTCTTCGGACTGAGTACTATTGGAACAACACATGGACTCAAGCCTTCCCTGACCAATCCTTTGTCCAATAACTCCTGGACCTGCTTCTTGACCTCTTCATTCTTTTGTGGCATCAACCAATATGTGGATTTATTCGACAAACTATCTCCTGGTATGAGGTCTATATTATGACTCACACTCCTCATCGGTGGCAACGAACGAGGTAATTCATCCACCACGATGTCAGCGAACTCTTCCAGTAGTTCCTGAATTTCCTCTGGTAGATCATCCACTCTTGTGCTAGTCAGAACAATCCTTGGTTTCCTTACCACAAATAATTGTGGATCTTCCTTCTTCTTCACCTCTGTAAGAAGTTCCTTCCCACTCATGAGAAGTACTGTACTTTTTCCTTCTGGTTTTACCTCCTTATTTTTTATCGGAAGCAACATGTGTGTCCTCCCTTTCTTCTCTAGGGTGTATGTATTCATCTTCCTATCATGAATCACAATTCTGTCATATTGCCATGGTCTACCCAGCAATAGATGACATACATCCATATGAATGACATCACATAAGATCTTATCATTATACCCTCCTATTTTGAATTCAACTAAACATTGTTTAGTGACATTTACCTTGTGTCCTTTCTGTAGCCATGAAACTTTGTATGGACTCGGGTGATCAGTCGTCTCCAGCTCCAGCTTCTCTACCATCTCGGTTGAAACAAGATTATCTGTGCTACTGGTGTCCACGATAACCTTGCATACCATGTCCTTGGTTTTGCAAGTAGTTATGAAAAGTCTGGTCCTTTGGGCTGAGTCCCCCACCTCCTTCTCGGGTGTTAAGAGAACTTTACGCATCATCAGTGACCTTCCACCTTGAGCGTCTTCTGCCTCAACATCACACCTCTGTGCCTTAGCGATGTGAGCCTCTCCACTATCCTTCTTTTTCTCTGGACACTCGAATGACTTGTGCCCATTCTTTCCACATGTGAAGCATGTGATTACTCCACCTCTTCCTCTTCCTCTACCTCTGGTATGAGGAAACATGTTATTATCAGCATATCCTCCTCTCTACTTTGTATGTTGTTCTCTCAGTTCAGCATGTTGGCTTCGCTGTGAACTTCCACCCCTCTCGGTTCTAGTTTGAGGCTTTTTCCAGTTGTCCTTGGGCTTCTGGTATTTATCATGGGCAACCGATTTGCCTTTGGGCTGACTCCTGCCTCGGCCTCGCTGACCTTGCTTACGGCTCAGCTTCTCTTAAGCTTTCAAATCCATTTGAAAAGAATCCTCCACCGTTTAGATGGTTACCATGCTCATCTCATCCTAGATATCATATCTCAGGCCATTCATATACCTGGCAACTTTCTCATCATCGCTCTCTCGATGACCTGCCCTGATGTTCAGTCGATAGAATTCCTCCGTGTATTCTTTCACTGTCATCAGCTTCTGTCTCAGGTTTTTCATCCTCCTGAACAGAGTGATTTGATAATATCTAGGGATGAACTTTGCCTTCATCTTTGCAATCATTCGATCCCAACTTTTAATTTTCTTCTTTCCCTTGCAGCGTCTATCTTCTTGTAGCTCATCCCACCACAATGTTGCATGTCCTTTTAGTCTCGTGACAACATGCTTGACCTTTTTGTCTTCTTCGACATATTCATAGTCAAAGTATGTGTCAAGAGACCTAATCCAGTCTAGAAGCTCTTCCGCATCTAGATTTCCCTCATAAACTGGAATGTCCATTTTTGCCTTTGCACCCATTTGTGAAATAGCTTTAATTAGGCGTTCATTGGCTACATTCTTGGCTATAAATTCTTCCTCATGTTCAGCCTCGACTTCATTGTCGGAATCACTCATATCCCCTGCACTAGCTATGGGTCTTTGCGTTGTCTCCATGTCTTCGAGTCTGGCTCGAAGATCACGCATTTGTCTCTGTATGGCTAGATCTGCCATCTGCTTACCTCTTCGTCGCACCTGCCTATCCTTTGGATCGGGTGACTGTCTATCTCTCCTCGGAGGCATGGTGAATTCCCTTTCCTTTCTCTACTATAGAAATCATAGAGTCTTTCTAAGCTCTGATACCACTTTGACGCAGCCGCTCTCCGCAGGGCATGTCCGCTCACAGGATCTTCTCTCCCTTCTCGGCCCGAAGAACTTAAATTTTCTTCTATTTCTCTATTGGGAAATCTACACCCACATAACTCTTCAATGCGACCCCCTTCTTACTTATCGGGGAATCAAACTTCGTGGTATCGCGAGGTCTATGGTTGAGCGTTGGTGTTTCAGATCTCCGAATCCCAATGGAAGTCAATGCTGACCCTTCCTTTACCCTGTCAAGATTTCTCCTATCACGATTTCACCACTATCGATATCAAGCAAATGGATTCACCGAACCCTGAACCCCAATGTGTTGATGCTCCGATGTACACGTGGTTTGACTATTCAACGGTCCCGTCCCCTCATTAGGATTTCGTACTTCATGAAATCATGAATACTAATGCCAAATGTTTCAGGACTTTACTTTCCCCAAACTCCGATAACTCGTGCCACCTGTCCTCCACTAACTCCGCTGTGACCCACGGTATCTTTTAACTGTCGGGAAATTGTGTATCGTGATTTCAAATTGTAAGAGTATCCTGTCTTCGAAACTTCTGATACTCTGAACCCCGATACACGATGTATGTGTAGATCCAACGACCCTGACTGACTTGGATCAACGAATCTTCCTCTCCTGAGCTTTTAACCTCTCGGGAATACCTGTGGTATCTCCCCTGTACCTTGGTGAGATCTGTCGGCTGACGGGATGTCGTGAATCCTCCTCGGAGAATGCCAACCATCCGTTCCTCCTTTGAGAAATCTACGAAATGACTGAGTGTTCCTCCATGGAACTCATCCACCTGTATGCAAGGTTGCATTTCTTCTTACCAACCTTCAAAGCACAACTTTGACTCGCTATCCTTCAACAACTCTGAGGCCTTATCACTCCTAAGATTTTCCACGAGTTCCAAGTCCTTCAGAAGTCCCTTGCCCGCACTCCTTGCGGCATCCTTCAACCACGTATTTGTGTTGAAAACCCTTGACTCTGTGCACACCTACAGCAGTTGTCTTTAACCACTTTCCTCAGGTTGGCAACCCTAAAGTTTCACTCGGCCTGTGCAGTCCTTGCACGGCTCTTGTGCCCAACTGCACGTGTGGGTGAATGACAACAAAAGTTATCTCTATCTGAACCCTCTGTCAATGCACTCCTTGCAGACACTTCAACTGCAATCCTTGCAGGAATTCTCTGGCTCAAATAGAGAAAGAATTGAAACTCATTCGTTCACCCTCTCAGACTTCAATTCAACCATGAAATCGTATACACAGCATATAAAAGAAAATGTGTAACAAGATGCAAACATTCATGAGCGTATCAACATCAAATACACAGAGAACAACACAAACCATGAATTTGAATCAGAACTCTTCTATTAATTCAAATGTCTATACATGGGTGTCTTACACAACTCTCTTCTTCTTATTGCTCCAAATGCTTCTGAATCCTCCTGAATTATATATTTTACAATGCATAATGAGGGTTTCTATATCCCATTTCCCTCTTCTCTTCTAAAACTGTCTAATCTAAGAATTCAATTCTACCTACTTGCATTAACTATATTAAATGTCTCCTATCTACTTAAGGATGAGAGCTATCTGCTCAAGGTCCATTACAATACAAAAGTGCGCCTCATTAAGTTATCACATTAATGTCAGCACAACAGTTTCAAGGTGTTTCAAAATTTGTGTTGGATGCCTTCCAGCTGTCTTTCGCTTCCATGCTGGCTCGCTTGAGGTGACAGATGCTCCTGCATCACATTTGTAGATACACCCTGTGGAAGATAGGGTATCTGACGAGTCCTATTGACTAGTCTCAAGAAGGTGTTCCAGGTAAAACAATCATAACTTATTCCTAGAGTATCCAAATTGAGTGAGACTAGTTTCATTGGATAGTGGACACTATGTAGTATTTCTGGTATGAGTTTCAAATTTTTTTATCAATTATTTTGTGTGGGGCATGCTATACAATTGACATCTCTTGGAAATTACAAAAATCAGCAAGTTGTGGGGAGGTGACCATAAATTCCACTTCACACATCCAATTTTGATCAGACCTACAGCATTGTAGAGAAGAAATATTAGAGAACTACAAAAAATAAAGTTTCATACCCAGAAGGGCCAAAACTTTGGACATATAGCAGAATAAATATTGTCTAGTAGAACCACCTCAAAATCAAGGTTCAAAAGTGATGCTTGACCAACATGCCACCCAAAAAGAGAAATTCTACAACAAATAAGCCTCTAGATAATCCTACATGGATGCTTGATGAAGGTGGAGAATTGCGTAGGGACATAAATGATTTAAAAAAAAATACATTAACAAAATATGAACTACAAGAGACGATGGAGGGTTTAAAACAGGAGATCATGGAAGGATTGAAAATTTTCATAATAGAGAGGACACCTGAAAGTGAAAATGTATACCATGAAATTTATGATGAGGACACAAGGAAGGTGAATCAAGAATGGATAAATTCCAACTTTGGGTTGAAGACCAACCATGTTCCTAAGATCAATATGAGGAAGTTTGATGGCAAGGACAAAATCACATGGATACTTCAGATGGAGCAATTCTTTGATCTACATAATGTGCCACATACACAAAAGGTATGAATTGCTTCTTCATATTTAGAATTCAATCAATTTGTATGGTATCAATGGATTTGTTCTCACAAATCACTCATCACTTGGACAATTTTCATGGAAGAAATGATAGCAGACTGTGAGGATACAAGGAGAAATACCTTCTTTAGCCAATTGATAAATCTCAAGCAAAAGGGTTCAGTTACAGAGCACATTGAGAACTTCCAAAGATTGAATATAAAGGTAACATATATTCCAGATGAGCACTTGATTGATGTATTCATAGAAAATTTAAAGGATAACTTTCAACATGAGGTTCTCCTTTGGGACCCGAATCATTGGAGAATGCATTTAAGGTGGCAAGAAATGTTGAAAGTAAAAATATGG
>JASDQU010687108.1:22027-61516 GCA_032191745.1 Picea mariana | reverse complement strand
ACTTAAAAGAGAAAAGAGGCGAAAACAAATTGTTCAATTCTCTAGTGTAATAAGCAGCATATCTCTATTTCAGGGTCTGGAAGGTCATCATCTAATAACACCAGGTTCAAAAGGACAAATTCTTCCCTAGATGTTACATTCTCTTTCTTACAGAAGCTTACCGGTCATACCCTGCCTTCACAACCTTCTTTGGAAATGAGTACTCTGTTGCTTCCTACTTTGTCCCAGAGAGTCTCTCACTCCCTTTGTTCCACCCGGGCACCAAAATAATCCCCCACAGCATGTTTACCTTTTTCCTTCTCTAGTAGTTGAAAAGGGTTACTATACTGCTTCTGTTTCTTCCATGGAAAACCCAGAAACATTTTGGAAACATCTGCCGACCTGGAAGCAGGTTCAGGAAAATGACATTACACCCGAGCAAGGCAGTGTCTGTCGCATGTGAGAAACCTTTATGAAATCCCGGCTGTGAGACAGCAACGACCTAAAATCAGCATAGTAAAGGATGTTTTAACTTTTTACTGAGGACAAGGTACGTACAGGCATCACAAATATGGCAGCAGGGAAATCAAGGGACGTCGGCAGGCTGCAAGCGGATTTCCTGAAGTGGCAGAGGGACTCCCTCAGCCGCCACATCGCAGCCGTCCTCAACAAAATGATTAAAGAAGAATTTCCAAATAGCTGGGCAATAAGCTTGATCCTGCCCATGTTTACAGAGGGAGACAAGAACAGCCTAGGGAATTATAGAACTATAATGATCAGCCCGGTGTTCGCCAGACTGATAGGTGGGATTATGGAAAGAAAGTTAGTAAGTGGGCCAAGGATAAGGGCAAAAGAGCTAAAGATCAAGCAGGTTTTTGGCCAAAGCACTCCACCATAAACCAGTGCATCACACTCACATATATAGTAGAGACAACTTGGAACAACAAAGGAAAAGATTTATGGTGTTGCTTCATTGATTTCAAGAAATCCTTTGACACCATTCTTAGAGAAACTGATCTGTAAACTGCCGTGAATATTCCACTGGAATAGTTCGTCACAACAAATCTGATAAATAAAACTGAAATCTATTCTATGAAGGTTAAATTCCTTTTAGCTTCCAGTATATTTAGTTACTGATTTCCTGCTTATACATGAAATAGATAAAATGTAGAAAATAGAGAATAGAAAAGTACAATCACACACCATTCACAAGATAACACAAAGATTTTCTCTGGGAAACCCTTACGGGACAAAACCCAGCTAGAAGGTGAGGTTGTTCTGCTCTCTCTTCTCTGGTATGGAAAAAATGCAAGTACAAAGGAGAAGACACTCTCTATGGAGTTACCTGAGACATGTGTCCTCTTAGGCTGCTACAGAACATTAACCCCCTATGTTATTCTCTCTAATTTCCCACTCCCAGTTGTTCTGCTTTGTGGTGGAACAAAATACAATAACATAGAATAGAACCCCTTCTCCTCCTAGTGGCCTGGTATTTAACATAGCCCGATAGCCATCTAGGGGTGGACTTTTGACTTCTTCAACCCTCAATTGTGGTAGGGTTTTGAACCTTCTAGAAACTTTTTGAAATTACATATGTTGCTAGCCCCATATGGATGAGTAACGGGAGCTAACATGGCATCCTCTCGTACTATGGTGGTCAACATCGTAGGTCAACTTGCACGAGGCATAACTTTTGCATACGAGCTCCGATTGACGCATGATCTGCACCGTTGGAAAGGTCTCAAAATATAGAACATCGTCAAGGGGGTGGGCACAATCTTCAAACACAAGAACCCCAAAAAACATTGTTTAATACCTCAAAATGGCTCCAGAAGGTTCCAGACCTCAATTTTCCAAACTGGGACGTGCCACTAAAATGGTCCTGCAAGCTAATTCCTCCAATTTTTTTCCACTCTAAAAGCATCGAGATAGATGACAAATAATATAATGATCCAATTTGGATCATACCTCCCCATTTAGGGAGACTTTTGGTCCCCAAAAGCTTTATTGAATGAGGTGAGGAAATTTTTCCTCTACCTTCTCCCTAGAGTACCACTTTGCTTTGTCTGGAAGTTGTCCTTTCAACCCAATCTACCAAAGGTCATGCTACCCCTGTCTTGTAGTTCTAGACCACTTCTACAAAATTGTGTCCTCTACCAACTTTACCTGAGCCAGTGAGCATCTGGTGCTAAATCCTCTATGGAAGGTAGGACCTGCTCCTTCTCCTGATCCAACATGTAGGCCTCATGGAGTTTGAGATTCTCCACATTCACTACTAAGTAAATGCGCATGTATGGGGGTAGATTGAGTCTGTAGGCATTATCTACCACCTTTTTCAATACCTCAAAAGGACCATACCGCAAAGACTTGATCTTCTTACCAGTGTAAAATTTTCAGACCCCACCCAGTTTCAAGTCTCACTGAGACTAATCATAGTTTAATGCCCAAAAACCCAGTTTTATAATAGCAACAATTTCTTAGCATATAATTCTCAGAAATGAAACATGAGGATTCTAAACAATATTAAATGCAGAAATAAATAATTCTATCAGCAGCACACTAACTCAGAAATTATAGACAGAGATTTTTTGTCTAACATTGACCTTAGAAAAACCCACAAGGGGAAAACCAGTGAGAGAGGGGCTTTTTATTATTTTCAAACCTCAAAGAAATTCTTTTGTTACAACAGAAATATTCACAGCAAAAATTTACACAAACTTATCTCAGAAGATGAACCAAATCTCCTCCTGAATAGTCGCAAATTCTGCTCCTCGATTTCTGTGTAAGAAATCCGTACCACAATACCGTTGTCACAGCATTTAATGCTGTACAAACTATTTAGAAACTCGTGCCACAAATTCTGGGTTTGTTGTACGAAATTTCCAGCATTAAATGTGCCTCAATTTATGTGCCAACTTGCCTCGAAATGCATGCACTTCCTCTATTGTACGACCTCTCCAAAATCCGTACTATACAACCCTTTGTTGGTTGTACCCTCTGCCTCGATTTTCGTGTTGTACCTTTGCCTTGGAATGCATGCCAATGCTTAGCAAACTTCATCTCTTCTCTTGCTCGACTTCTCTCTGCAATATCCCTGTTTCCCCCAGTTCGCAAATATAACTATAACTGGCCAAGAGACTATGGTAGACTAGATATGTGTGAATGTTTGATTTGATGAACCTTTGTATAAAAGGTCAATGTATATATTTTCTGTTATTAATAGAAAGTGGATAAGTGTTGCACAACTGCTGAAAAGGGGGGGTTTTCCAAGATAGACCATGGATGCTATGAGAGAGATGGTGAGGGGAACCAGAAGTGGTTGAGATGACCCCACCAAACCAATACCTTACGGGAATTAATGGCTCAGACCCATAAATGAATTACCAGTCAAAGTGGTAGCTAGAAGAGTCCTCCTCAAGAGTTAATGAGGAGATGGGGCAAAGTACCCATCTGCAAGACTTCCAGACCTGACCATGAACTGGGGATTTGGACCCACGCAACCTTGTTGAGGAAGGCAAGAAAGAGGTAATTCATGGGCAGAGGCGAGGGGGAGAAAAAAAAAAGGAAGAGCAAGCAGATCTACGAAGAGAGCAGAGTCAGAAAGGAGCACTTGCAAGCTCTCGGGTTCGAGGAAGAACTGAGAAATAAGTTGTTCTGGACGCAAGAAGCGGTTGGAAGGGTTTTCGTTTCAAGCTGATAAACGAGGGTGACGAGTGACTGTGGAAGTACTCGTGCAGGCCTCCTTGCTTGGTACAGAGAAAAATAGTCGCCAAGATCCCGTGGGAGGAGGAGAACCTCAGTCCATGACTGTCATTGAGCAAGAAGAAAGAGTCTCTCTTAGAGCATCGTGGTCTAGCTCGGGGGTGGCCAGCGGTAAATCCGTCAGGAGTGGTTGTGCCTATGGTTGGGTGGAAATAGGCACCCCTTTCAGCAGTCGCTTCACGAACTCTAGTTTTTCTGATAAGTATCTTCATACTCTGTGTGTTGAAATGGAAATGGTGATTGAATGCACATATGTTTATCTGTCTATGAATGAGTTCTGTATTGAATGAATAAGGTAGATGTATGTATTATCTCCCTGTGAACTCATGCTTTTGAATGGTCTCCTACTTACCTCAGTTTAACAGTCAAAGAGCCGTGGAACGTAAGCCTACGAGAGGGTCGGGGTAGGATTTATTGAAATGTTTAAGTCTTGTCGACCTCTGGAATCTACCCTCGCCCGAATTTCAAGTTCAGACCCTATGGAGGGAGGGCGCTTCCTTCATATTCTTCACCGTATGACCAAGGGCTCATGCCCATATCCTTAACCATTCTACGACTAAAGGAATTTACGCATAAGCCCGTAAGAGTTTCAAAGGACCCATGTGACCAAGGTTTGGGAACCCTACAATAGGCCCGAAAGGAGCTAAGCCTTGTTGGTTTCGGAACTTCGGGTGTTCAGGGCTCTGGAGTGTTTCGATGTGACCATTTATAAAGCCGAAACCCCCGAAGGCCGGAGCTGCAAAGTAACGCGAACCACCGATTCAAGGATATTCGGGAGCCCCCTTACCTGTTGGATCTACGTCGAGGTAACTTCGGCGAAGTCCTACTTTGGAAGAACATATATCTTATAGCAGCAAACTCCCCCGAATGCCGAAGTTACAAATGAGAGTCGTGGATCTGGCGAGTTCGTCAAGAACCCCTCTTAACCGTTCAATCATCTAGAGGAGGGACCCGCGCATGGTACTTCGGCAAAGTCCTGCTTCGGGAGAGTGGAGCGGCCATAAAGTCGAAACTACGAAGTAACGAGAATCGTAGATCTAGGAATCCTTCAGGATCTTCCCTGGCCGTTGGATTTATGCCAAGGTCAGCCCGACGCTGACCACTCCGAGAGCAAGGAGGAATTCACACCACGAATTCCCCGAACGCCAAAGTTACGAAGTAAAGAAGGTCGTAAATTCAGGGGCCACGTGGACACATCTTGACCGTGAGATCGAAGGGCTTGGAAGGTGATTCGTCCGGGGTGATATGGTACGCTGATGTCACACAGGGTGACGTGGACCCACATTTGACGTGCCACGTGTCACCTAGATTCAGAGGTTTCACGGACCCTACGTGCCCATTAAAACGTGACGTGTCACCCACTGTAGGGGCCACGTGTCTTCCCTGCCTTGCCGCATGTCATCTCTGGCACTTACCGGTTTGGTCCATGTGGCCAAAGCCACGTGGAGAGATTCTAGGACTTTGAGAGTTCAGGAATTCGGGACTTCGAAGATCATCCGTGCAGTAAGAAAAAGGGACGTTCAGCGTCGAACGTCGACCGCGATGTGGCCCCAACTAATAGCGCCCAGACAACTTCGGGAGGCCATATGTAATGTCCCCCACCTCTTGATGAAGAGGTTAGGAGAGACTTAGTAGTCTAGTCATCCCCACTAGACTATAGTCTCATGCAGTTTGGGGAAAAGTCAGCTAAACTTAATGTTATATTTTAAAGTTGACTTGAAAAAGTAAAAAGTAACTCACTGGGAGATTAGAGCACTTGAGGTTGAGTTAGGATTTGAACCTAAGGGTTAACTTAACTCAGTAGAAGATTAGAAGGAGGTATAAAGAGAAGCCTACAGCGCACCTCTCACGCACCTTGGATTATATTGCATTTGGCTATTGGGCTCTTGAACACACAATTTTGAGGGTTTTGAGAATATAAACCCTAGAGAACAACTCAGTGGTGAAAGATTCCACTCACCTTGTTCCAAGCTTGGTCTCGAGGATGAAATACTCCACCCACACCATTCTATAGTATTCACAGGTACCACCATCTATTCAGGAGAGAAGCAGGCCGTACCCTTGAGGGTTTTCCATCTAGGGGCGCATCATTCCTTGGAGAGGAGTTCGATCCAGGTTATTGGCAGGATTTATTGACATTCTAGCACCTGGGCATTTCTTGCAGGGTCTTGTCCATCAAATCTGGAGTGTTTTGAGAGGGTTACTCTTGCTATATTATTATCTGGAGCTTTGGTACGTTTATGAGAGAAGGAGGGCACAATTGTGATTCAGATCTGTGCAGTTTGGAGGGGTTACACCTCAGATCTGACCCTGAGACTTCGCCTAGTAGCTTGTGGTGGCCTGATCTATCTTTCTAGAGAATTTCAGGGTATTTGGAGGCCTCCTTCATCAGGGCCGAAATATTGAGCTTGACAGTCTTCAGGAGGGCGTAGTCTTACTTGAGGATTCATCAGTTTGGTGGAGCAGATCTTGGCATCAGGGCTTGAGACTGCAAAGAGGGTTTCTACTTGCCCCGATCTATCTTTTTGTGGAGTTTGGTGCTATTTGGAGATCTCCTTCAGCTGGGCCGAAATATTGGTCCTCTTAGCTCTGCAGCAGGATGTACCATCAGCCAGGGGGGTTTGGACATTGACCCTGGTTCTTCTTGTGTTGATCTTCATTGTATATCTAGCCTTTGGAGGCTTGCATCTCTTATCAGGATCATTTTGTAGCAGCTCATATATTATCTATTGGAGCCATCTGATGTTATTCCAGATCTGCATCCTCTTTGTATCAGGGTCTTGCTTTTCATAATAATAAAGGTCAGATCTATGCTATTTGGTTCTATATCTTGTGTATTGGTTAGATCTTGCATTTCCATTGAGTATATCTTCAGATCTATGCTTAATAACTGAATATAAACCCTAAGGCCAAAACTTAAGAGGCCAATCTGCAAACAAACACATACAAACAAGTAAATCAGTGGTCAGTTAGTGTTCCAAGAGAAAAAATAGGCTTGGGAACATTACACCATATCTTGCAAACCAGAGGCCGGATTAGAGCCTGGTAACAGTCGTTAGAAAAATACAGGCGAGTAGAAGAGGATGAAGACCTCAGAGAGATGATTTGAGATGATTAGAGTAAGAAAAATTCTGATACCCCATCCCAAGAAAGGGTATTTATGGGTCGGGTGTGTTACACTCTCTCCCTCTCTCTTTCTCTTCAAAACTCATGAAGAATAATGCAATGGGGGCACCTCCTTACCCTAATCGACTCAATGAGGGAAGTTGAAGGGTCATCCGATCCAAGGGTTTAGATTGGACAAGATGAATGGTGGAGATTAACTCACTTCACTCATCCACTTTCCCTAAGTCATAAAGTCACTTTTAATTCATATCGCATGAATTAAATGACTAGGGTCCACATTAGACATTTTTCCACCCCTAGGCATCTAGGTGATGAGAAACACTTGCCTAGGTACTTTTTAATTATT
Source organism: Picea mariana (assembly GCA_032191745.1). Classification (NCBI taxonomy): domain Eukaryota; kingdom Viridiplantae; phylum Streptophyta; class Pinopsida; order Pinales; family Pinaceae; genus Picea; species Picea mariana. The sequence continues at coordinate 54,303 of JASDQU010687108.1, read as the reverse complement.
CTTAACAACCAAGACCCTGTAGCCTTTCCTTATTCAGTTGTAACCATACTTTGTCTCCCACTCTAAATGTTCTCTCTATTTTGTGATGGTCATGTCTAGCCTTATATTTTACCTCTGACTTCTTCATTGTCTCTTGTACTTGCAAATGAATCTACCTGATCTTCTCAACAATTTTTTTTTCTTTTAATGTATCTCCTATGAGGTCCTCCCTCACTCCTCACTATCCATATACAACATCTAAGGGTGAAGGTGGAAAATATCCAAAGCAAGTTTCAAAAGGTGACTTACCAGTAGAAGTGTGGACTTCTCTGTTATAAGAGTGTTGTATATAGATCAGATTTTCATCCCATGTCTTCGGATTCTTCTAATTGTAACCCCTCAAAAGCTGCACCAAAGTCCTATTGACTACTTTCGTCTACCCATTTGTCTGTGGATGGAATGTTGTATACCTCTTCAACTTAGTGTCCATCTTCTCCCACAATGTAGTCCAAAATGCATTGAGAAATCTAGTATCTTTGTCTGAGATGATGCTCCTTGGTATCCCAAAGTGCACCCAAACCTGTTCAAAGAACTTGTTTGTTGCATCTTGTCTGTTGATGGTCTTTTTACAAGGCATGAGAATGCACATTTTGCTGAACCTGTCAACTACCATAAATAGATAGTCATGTCCCTTCCTGGTTGTTGGTAAACCTCCCACAAAATCCATGGAAATAATTTCCCAAGGTCAAGTGGGTACAGGTAAGAGATGGTATAGACCTTGCTTCATGTTACTGGGTTTGTTGGTACAACAAAGTATACATCCTCTAATATATCTTGCTACACCTTCTTGCATTCTGGGCCAGTACACATACCTCTGTAGGTTGGCAATTGTCTTCCCAACACCAAAATGTCCTGCAACCTTGGAGGGGTGAGCATCTATGATAAGTTGCAATCGTTCACTTCTAGGAACACAGAGCTTGTCGAGCTTGTAGATTTAACCATTCTGAAAATGATAGTCATCCTTGCCATCACCTTCCTCTATATGAATTTGGCCCACTAGCTGCTGAAACACCTCCTTGAAGTCCTTATCTTTTGTGTATGCTTTTTTATATGCATCATGGGTAAAAGGCTCCACATGCATCAGAGTTCCCAAAGTTGTAATCCTAGATGTAGGTGGTCATGAAAGCATGTCTGCCAACTTATTTGTGCTACCCTTCTTATACTTTATGACCAAATGAAATTGCTGTAAAAACATCATCCACTTGTAATGCCTGGATTGTTGTAGCTTACTCTGGGCCTGCAAATACTATAGTGGTTGGTGATCTATGTGGATGATGGTCTCCTTGCCCATCAGATAGTGCTTCCACTTTTTGACAGCATGTACCAAGGCATAGAGCTCCTCATCGTAGGTTGGGTAGTTGAGAACCACCCCATGAAATACTTCAAAATGTTAGCATATCGTCCTTCCTCCTTGCATCAAAACTACTCCCATGGCATACCCACTTGCATCTGTCTCCACTTCAAAGGGCTTCCGCAAGTTTGGCAGCGTGAGCATCGGTGCTTGACTGATCTTTCTTTTTATCTCATCAAAGGGCTTTTGCTAATTCTTCCCCCACTGGAAACTCTTACCACTAGCTTTTATGGCGTGGAGTGGTGCAACTACCATTGAAAATGAAGCTATGAACTTCCGCAAGTATTGTGCTACCCCAACAAAACTCCTAACTTCAATGACATTTGTAGGAATTGACCATTTCATGATGGCCTCCATCTTTCCTGGATCTACCTTGAGCTCCCCTCCACCGATCACATACCCGAAATACACCAAAGACTATTGAGAAAACTCGCATTTCTTGAGATTGAACAGCAGCTGGTGCTTATTTAGAGTCTCTAACACCTGCATAAGATGTGAGATGTGTTCCTCCCAGGTAGTACTATAAACCAATATATCATCCAATAACAAATGAATCTAGATAAGGGCATAAAACATCATTCATTAGTCTCATAAATGTAGCTGGTGTGTTGCATAAGCCAAATGGCATAACCAACCACTCATACAAACCTTTCATTGTCTTGAAGACAGTCTTCCAGGTATCCTCTTCTTTGATTTGTACCTAGTGATATCCTAATTTCAATTCCAGGTTAGTGAAGTACTTAGCATATTGCAATTGGTCCAACATATCATCGATCCTTGGTAGGGGGTACCTATTCTTCAATGTAATCTTGTTCAATGCCCTGTAATCGATACACATTCTTCAAGTCCCATCCTTCTTGGGAACAATTATGATGGGTGACCCACAAGGTGAGATACTTGGTCGAATCACACCCTGCTCCAACAATTGCTGCAACTGCTTCTTCGCTTCATTTGCTTCCAAAACAAACTATCTATACAACCCAATATTTAGCAATGGGGAGACTAGCAATAACTATATATCATGCTTCACTTCCCTCTTAGGTGGTATCCCTTTAGGATTTTGGAACACTCCTCTGTATGCCTGTAGCAACTCCTCCAATTGATTTTTCTACTCTTTAGTACACCCCTCCAGGATTCCTTCACTCTCATTGACTCATCATCAGACTGATTTTCTCTTAAGAAAAGAAGAACATATTTCTTACTAGAACTAATCAACTTCTTGGCTTGGTTGGCACTTCCAATGAAATATTTGACTTGTCTTTATGCACGTTGATGATGTAGGTCTTCCCATCCTTGATCAGTTGGTATTGGTTGGCTCTCTGCATGAAGATTGCATCCCTCATATACATGTAAGGGATTCCAAACACTACTCCACATACATCAAGGGATACTACATCCAATTCCACTTCATCAATAAAATTAGTACTTACAGCAAATTTAATCTTACACTGTTTTGTTACCTTTATCTCTGCATCCTTGTTTACCCAACCCAATGGATAGGGGCTAGGATAATTGTGAACCTCCAATCCAAGCTTGCTGACCATATCTGATGCTACGAATTAGCCTATGAACCAAAGTCGAACAAAGCATCTATCTTGGTCTTCTTGACCCGAATCTTGATGTGGAAGAACTTGGTCATCTCCTTCTCTTCCTGGTGATAAAGGATACTCAGATTCACCTCCTTCTGCACATATGTGCAAACAATCGTTTCATCCACATTTGAGCTACTTTCAACCTGGTTGCTCGAATCTGTGGCTAGAAGGTTCTTTTTCTTTCCTCCCTCCTTGCGGTTCTTCGGGTTCAGCTTTGGATGTAGTTTCCAACTTTTTTCCTCAGTGTGGTCATCAATGTTGCAATGATTCCAATGGTTGATGGGATATTTTCACTGATGTGTAGTGGATGTTGTCTACTTATCTTTTCCCCCTTTCCACTTCTTCTTCCCCTCCTTGGAAGCTTCATGGTGCTCTTTCTGCTTTGAACCACTTGGCTGCCCCTTCTTTTGGCCTATTTTTTTCAGGTACCAGTCTGTACACATGCCTCATCCAATGTCCTTGGCTTGAAGAGCATTATCTGCTTTCATAGATGACTGTGTAAACCCCCCAAATACTTGAGGAGTACATCTAGGTTCTTGGGAGAGATACCCAGCATGATGGCCATCTTTCTAAACTCAGTGGTGTACTCATGTACACTCTGCCCGTATCTCTTCATAAAGTAGTGCCACCGGATCCATTGGTCCTCTACGTACCCAATAGGGTAAAATTGGGACTTGATGAGGGTTTTGAAGTCCTCCCACCTAGTTACTGGTGGATCACCCTCCATCCTAAGTGTTTCCATATGGCTTTCCCACCAGCTTAAAGTATGGCCCTCTAACTTCAATCTAGCAAATGAAATCTTCTGCTCTACATCTATATGATGAACACTAAAATAAATTTCTTGTTGTTACAACCAATGATTCAGTTTTAATGCATATATCTCACCTTGGTATGGCTTTATATCCACTTTTGCTTCCATCTTGAATAGAGACCGTGAAGGGTTAATGACACTAGAACTCAATGGTTATTTCTCGGATTCCTTCTATGACTCCTTTCATGAGTCTTCCTGATCTCTCGATTTCCTCTCCGATCCAATCTCTAAGTTAGAGCCTCCATCATCTCCGAACGATCTAAGCTTTCTTGTTAGAGCTTCCATAAGGAGGTTCGTATTGTGACTAATGTTGGCGACTTATGCTTCCAACCTCTCAAATCTCTCTTTTGCTAGATCTCGAGGGTTATTATGAACAGACTCGTCCACCATGGCTAGGGTTTCTATGACTTCTCTTTAAGATGATTCCTGGATCTTGCAACTTCCCACAAATACCCAAAAGAAAAAGATGCTCTGATACCAATATGATCTATAAACTGTTGTGGATATTCCATTGGAACAGTTTGTCACAACAAATATGATAAATAAAACTCAAATCTACTCTATGAAGGTTAAATTCCTTTAGATTCTAGCATATTTAGTTACATATTTTCTGCTTATACATGAAATAGATAAAATGTGGAAAATAGAAAACATAAAAGTACAATCACACACCATCCAAAAGATAACACAAATATTTGCTCTGGCAAACCCTTACGAGGCAAAACCCAACTAGAAGGTGAGGTTGCTCTGCTCCCTTTTCTCTGGTATGGAAATAATGCAAGTACAAAGGAGAAGGCACACTCTATGGAGTTACCTAAGACCTATGGCTTGTTAGGCTGCTACAAAACATTAACCCCCTATGTTATTATCTCTAATTTCCCACTTCCAATTGTTCTACTTTGCTATGGAACAAAATACAATAACATAGAATGGAACCCCTTCTCCTCCTAGTGGCCAGTATTTAACATAGCCCGATAGCCATCTAGGGGTAGTTTTTTGACTTCCTCAACCCTCTATTGTGGTAGGCTTTTGAACCTTATAGAATCTTTTTGAAATTACATATGTGGTTAGCCGCATATGCATGAGTACTGGGGGTTGACATTGTTGAAATTTCCCTCAACCCAACACCCAACAGTGAATTCCAAATAAATCACTTATTGAATAAAATCACAACCGAGTTATCAACTAAACATTACGACGGAAGAATAAATAAGGAAACCAAAATCTCATGCATAATACACAAAGATATTTTTCCCATCAACTAAGCTTATCATTCAAATATCTTTAAAGCTTACAAGGGCTCCCTTATTGGGAAAATGGCCCAAATAGAAAAGAGACAAAGTATATCAACACATGACTGATTGATCTGTTGCCAAAATTTGTTACATGATCCTGTATGGAAACAATGCGACTATCACCCTGATACTCGTGTTGCTCTATGCGACTGTTACACTACGACCCACACTATCTGCACGACCCGTACTAGAATACCTGCGTTGATCCAGGAGGATCCAGGAGGCCCAAAAATCAAAGTATTCAGAATCCAGATAAAACTATACCAAGTCGAAGAGGTCGTCACAAGCTTTCCAACGACGCCTCAAACGGAGCTAGGACGAAGAAGTTATGGCCAGTCAACGTTTTGGTCACCCAATCAAAGTCAACATGTTCGTACAACTGACATCATCATCCATACCGTTGATGTTAGCAAGTTACTATGCAGAGATGACGTCAACATGACATCATGCTGACGTGGAAGCACGAGAGGTTGCCACGTGTCATGCAGATTTGGCGTTTTGGGTGGCCACTTGGGCCTATCGGCAAGTGCCACATGGCACCACCTAGGAGCCACCACGTGACAGGATGACAATGCAACAAGTGGCGCTGACGTGGTGAATGCCACATGGCAGTAAGACATGGATACAGGTGGCAGTGCTAACTGGGCAGACTTAGCAGGGGACTGGGAAGACTCAACTTATTATAGGGCACCACGTGGCCCAATCACAGGGCGCCACGTGGCAGCCCCGAAAATGTCCAATGTGGGCTAGGTAAAAACAAAGTCAAATTAAAAAGGGGCGGCCCCGGACCGTCCGACGCCGAATCCGGCGATCGGACTAGCTGACAACCAACCCCGATCCCACATTTCCAGCGAATATCCTCTATGCATCCCAATAAAATCGGCGGCAAGATATGAAACATACCCGACAAGTATTAATATGGGTCGACCGTGCATGGGTCGCATCACTATTATGGCACGGGGTTTTCTATATGGGCTCGAATGGATATATATGGTGTAACCACCATATATTATATGGTGTTAGTTCTAACAAAGAACCAAAAGGGGGATCCGTGGGGTTTGACCCCCGGATCTCCCCTAACCAATAAGTTAAGTTATGCCTCTGCCAACTAGTCGAACTAACTTCCTACATTGTAATGTATGCCCATGAAAACAAATTTAATCCCAAGCATTTGTCAGAGCTCGGGGAATTAATTGCAGGTACCAGGAACACTTTATGAGGTAGAGAGCCCAACAGGGGCTTGGAGGTGACTTCGTCCATTTGAGACGATTTGACAGTCATTCTTAATTGATTTCACGCCACAATCATGGTGGCGACGTTCGTTTTTGCACCAGAGATGCGGATCAGAAGGCTTATGGTAGAAAACCCAATGTAAGCATGGTGCTTTTGTAATTTTGGTTTCTTGTGAAATATTGCAAAAGATGTATGCATGCTACAGATTTTGATGAGCGTGGAGTGCTGCAGCAGGGAAACAAGTCTTGGTTTATTGCAGGAAACACATCAATTGTGAGACAAATGAAATGCCAATGATGATGCTTGAATCTAATTAGCAAATTCAAAGAGGACCATGGTTTCCCATTGGAAAAGAGTCCATGTTATGCCACATGTTGTGAGAAATCAACCTTCAGTTGAAGAAATTGCCACTTGTTGTGAGAACCTAGTCCTTGTATTTGAGGAGAACATATCATTGCCACATGTTGTGAGAATCATCTTTGTGAGAACTCTTCCCTTGGATTGTCCATGGGGATTTGCCTCATTTCATGAGAGACTTTGCCACATGTTGTGAGAAACTTCTCTATACAGATAAGATCACCTCTTCGATGCTATCACTAGGAGTGGGACTGCAGCCCTTTTATTTGTAAAGGAGAAGCATCTTTTAAAGAGGAGAATAAAGTGGTTGAGCGAAGCCCGGATACGTAGCCCACCCTGGATGCACTTTGTTATCAATTGGTGATTCTCTTGTCCTTATGTGTGACTATTTATCTCACGTTTATTATGCTTCCTTATTTCCGCAGTTAAGTTGTTGGATGCATTAAGTAAATGGCACAAGAGAGTTAATAAGCTTCTTTACCAAGATTAATTCAATTTGGATTCAAGCCTCTTAAACACTTCAACTTCGCCTTTTAAACACAATCAAGTTCAATAAAAACGATCTTAAATCTAACCTTTGATGGAGTGGCATAGAACCAAGTAAACATTGGTAACAGAGTCACCCCGGTCTCAGATCATGCATTGTCATGTGGCGGCTCGATCCTTTTGCTGCACGCTCTCTCTCTCTCTCTCTCTCTCTCTCTCTCTCTCTTCCTTTGGCCTAGATCTATAAATGGAAGTCCTTCTCCACCTATCCAAGATCTCTTTGAATCACAGTCCATCGTGATCCAACTCTCTCTGCATCAACACTTGGATGAAATACTCTTCACCCAACCTATGATATCTCACTCACTCATACAATGTGTAAGAAAAATTCCTTTGCTTCTACACTCTCGAATGACTCCACACTAGCAAAAGTCCTTCTTTTCTATCTCCGTGTAAAAGTGTCTTGTCCTTTACCCTAGCCTTGCTTTTATAAGATTGAGTTATGACCTAACTCTAATCTCCAAAGTGATTGACGGTTGAGATTACTTCGCACCTCACTTGAGATCAACGACTATTATTTAATTCACTAATACTAATCAAAGCATTTCCTTAAATAGAACTCAACTCACTAATAAAAGCACTTTACTTTAATTAATTACTTTAGTTAAAGTAAAGTCTCAAGGTAGAAGGCTTTGGACATTTCCACATGCTATAAACAAGCCAATGTGGAACCTATCTAACGCTACATACATCAACAAACATAGCATCCTCTCGTATCATGGTGGTCAACACAGTAGGTCAACTTGCGGGAGGCATAACTTTTGCATACGAGCTCTAATTGACGCACGGTCTACACTGTTGGAAAGGTATTGGAGTGTAGAACACCGCCAAGGGAGTGGGCGATTGTTCTAGACACCAGAACCCCAAAAAACATCGTTTAATGCCTCAAAATGGCCCTGAAAGGTTTCGAACCCCAATTTTCCAAATTGGGACCTGCCACTAAAATGGCTCTGCACGCTGATTCCTCCAATTTTTTCCACTCTAAAAGCATCGAGGTAAATGACAAATAATATAATGATCCAATCCAGATCAGAAATTGTGGGAGAGGTTGGTAGAAATGGGGTCCAAGACAATTGGAGGGTTGTGATACATGGACTTTACAAACAGGTAAAGGCCAAAATCAGAACCAACAAGGGGCTGCCTGAAAGCTTCAATAGCAACATTTGGGTAAAACAAGGCTGCCCTCTCTTCCCCACACTTTTCAGCCTCTACATAGACCAACTAGAAAACTGAATAAACACGAAATGTGGGGGGGTGCGAATATAGTAGGGATGATAATCAGGTCTTGCTTTACACATATGACATGACACTCATGGCTAGAGAAATGCACAGCCTGCAAACACTTCTTAAAGCCTTAGAGACCTTTTGCATAGAGGTTGGGATGTACATGAAAATGGGGAAAACCAAGGTAGTGAGATTTCTCTAAAAAATTAAAGAAAAATGCAACCACAGTGGAGAACCACTGGAAGTAACCCAAGTGTATGAATACTTGGGGTTGGATTTCAACAAAGGATTGAGTTGGGATACATGCACAAGGAAAAGACTCCAGGGGGGTGGAAAGCTCTCTTTCTACTCCAAAATAGATGCAAGTCAATGGAGATATGGGATTGGAAGATGTGGCATTCCCTCTTCCAAACTTCATTACATCAGTGCTCTTGTATGGCTGCAAACAGTACCCAAAAGTAGGTGGGGGAAACTGGAATGGGTACAAAACCACCTAATAACGAACAGCCTAAGAGTGAAAAACAATACCTGGTACGAGATACTCCTTGCAGAATCATGATCGTACCCAATAGAGTTGGAGGCTTTTATAAAACTTATTTTATATAGGCAGAAAATGATAGCCATGAACAGAAGGAGGTTTCAGGCCAAAACCGCCCAAGGGGAGTTGAGAAGAAAGAAGAAATTATGGGACCTCCAATGTAGAATTTGGCTTAAAGATTGGGGCATAGAAGAGGACAGCTACCCAATAGATAAAGAAGAATTCAAAACCCATATCCAGGAATGCTACAGCAAGGAGAAATGGAAGAAACACACCAATAGGAAATCAAAATTCAAGACTATTTGAAGTTAAAAATATCATCACATAAAAACATGTGATGGCTCAGTTAAGAACTAGGGCCCATAGGTTACGGTGTGAAACAATTAGATGGGAGCAACCCAAGGAATTGTGGGAGGAAAGGTTGTGTAGGATATGTGGGAACATTGAAGTAGAAACGGAACAACACTTCTTCTTCGTTGCATTGCATACTCACACATCAGAGAAGTAGCCAAAAGCCATACAGAGGACTGGGAAGCAGCATTCCAAGAGGACCAAGTAGGGGCCACTACAAAGATGGTCCATAGACAAATGCATATGTTAAAGATTAGTCTAACAGGGCAATCAACACCTATAACAGATCCTTAATTTATGGTATTTTTGTATTCTAACCAAGCACCGGCAATCACAGTTTCCTTCTTGTTTTCACTATTGTTTTCTAACATTTAAGGTAACTGTTGATGGTTACATGCATGCATTCTTTTATTCATTTGTCGTTTTCTAGTGCTTAAGTTATAAGTCACGCAAGTTGTAACCTCTCTTTTGTCCCATATGGTCTATGGTCTCATGGACACTTTAATGAAAAATCCTATGTTGCACTGGTTTTCGGGACGGGGGAATGGCGGGGACGGGGGGACGCGTCCCCGGGACGGCTAGAGCGCACCCCAAAAATTTTCAGGGGACGGCGGGTTGGGGACGGCAATAATATATATATATATATATATATATATATATATATATCAAAAAATATTAAAATTCGCCATAAACATTTGTAGTTGCTTCAAGCTTGTAAGCATATCAAGCTATAATATACAGTATTATGCACAGCCCTTACACTTGCCAATTCTGAAAAAGCTCGACCAATTTAAAAATGGGCCGAGTGACATTTCATTATTGGATGCTAGACAAGAGAAAAATGCAGTTTAGCTTTAGGAAACTTCAATGAGAAATGTCTCTATAGCAGTTTTTCTTACTCATATTTCTTGTTAATGACGATTATGTTAAAACATAAAAGACATTCCCTTCTCAATAGGTTTTGCAGATTTTTATGGTTGAGTTGAAAACCACTATAAAACACTTTGGTTCTGTAAAGAGATTAGATTCATATTTGAGATTAAGAATGTGATTGAATATGAATTTATTCAAACATTTAGTGTCCAATCGAAGTCACTACTATCTGATTGTTTTCACAATGCTTGAGGTTGGGATGGTGGGAGCACTATAATTGAATGACTCATGAAAACCCATGTACAATATGTAAAAGCTAAGATGACCAGAAAAATGAGAAGAACAAGAACAGTAACCATAAGGATCAGCCCTTTGAAATGTTGCATTTCTTGTTTTTTTGACATGGAAACTTTGTTTGTTGTAACCTTGTTGCTGAAAATACAATATTTAAATCACTTGAAATCCAAATCAAAACCCATCATACAAAACCCATGTTTTGAGATACAACTTTTACAACAGATTTAGATTCAATGCAATACAAAAATAATGGATGGGAAAAATGATCTTATTGTCCAATCATCAATTTCCATGATTGTCAAGACTGAAGATATATGCCCTGAATATCCCCAAAATCTGCCCAAAAAAATCCCTGATATCTGCCTAGAACATCCTTGAAATCTGTTCGTAACGTCCCTGAAATCTGTCGGGAACGTCTTGGGGACGGCCAGCAAGTCCCCGAGTCCCCAATGAAGTCCCCAACAATTTGGGTAAGTTTCCTAAGGGTCCCCAAGTCCCCGGTACGCGGGAACGGCGGGTACGCAGGTTTTTTGGGGGGGGACGGGTCCCCGTGCAACATAGGAAAAATCTATCTATCTACCTTCCCTAGGGACTTCTTTTCTTTCATCTCACTTTTGCTTACTGCTTTTATGCTTTCCATCCATTAGGCTGGTTATCATCCTACATCTTTTCTTTTGTGTCTGGGAAGTTCCTGACAGGGTGCCCATGTTTGTAACAAACCCTACATCCAAACAGTTTTCTTGGAATGAACAGCTTGTCACCAGGTGATATCTAGGAGGATTAGATTCACAATTGCTGGCAGTTTTTTTCCAAATCAATATACGCACAGATCCTAGCATATCATATTGCCAATTGGACAATCTTGCTTTCTCTCATTCACTGAATGTCATCAGGAATATCCTAAAGTAGTTTAAATTGATCAATCTAATCAATGTGACATCCCAAAACTCAAACGGAAAGGTGGAGAATCTTGCATGCAAGAGAAAAGGAAGGCCATTCATTCATGGGATCAAAGCCGGGTGTCCCATGTTTCATAAACAGGCCTACACTTCCCCTGAACCGCACGCTCACTGAGACCTGGTCTCTATGATCTGGCACCAAGAAAATCACTACAAAATAACCCTATGGCAAGAGAAAGACATCGATCGTTCCTTGCGAACTCAATGGTCTCGTGAGAAGGTAAAATTTCCATGAATCTAAACATCAGTCCCTGGTCTTTCAGGCGGAAGACGTTTGCAGCCACCAGTTTTGAGTCCACCTTGATAATAGGTTCTTCAAACTTCTGCAAATTCCCATTCTCCTTCAGCGTCAGGGCGAGTTTATTGTTTCCTTTGCTCCAAAGGAATTTTCTAGACAATCCACCAAAGCAACACAGATAAAAGGCTCTATGTTCCCTTCTCATGCCAGTTTTCAATGCTCATCAAAAGAATGCATTAAATCTCTGAAACCTCAGACAAAACTACTCACCAGTCAACATCGAAACTCAACAGGTCTTGACTAACTTGACACAGGAAGCAAGTACACACCAAGTATGGAGAAACTTGACAAGTCCAAGCAAGAAAACTCAGCCAGCAGCATTAAAAAATTGCCAAAATATTATAACAAAAATCATGAATGCAAAAATAAGTCCAGCTATTGAAACGCTGATACAAGGCTATGAAAAGGACAATGCATGGTGGTTATTAGCAGCCTGCCATTCTAAGAAAAAAGAATGGAGATAAAAGTGACCTTTGGGGTTGTTTGAATTTCTATGTATTTAAAAAACGTGACTAGTGGAAAGGAAAAGATGCATTTATGTGACCCAGCAGTGAATATTCCGAGAAAGGCAATTCATGATTCAGACCTGAGATGCAAGTCCATTCAGGGAGTTTCATAGCTTTCGGTGTTTAGCAGAGAGAGATTGAAGCATTGAAGTCTAGTTTTGACCAATGACGATAGGTACTATCATTGACATACTATTTGATATGAGCATTACTTCCTACAAAGACCACACCAGAGAAAACAAAAATCAGTGTTCGGCAACTTGGCATTCACCAAATGATAGATGGCAAGCAGTTCTGCATTCACGTTAGGAATCCACCCTAAACACATAAAAATTTAAAAGCATCATCATCACCCCTGTTTGAAATGGATGTCATAGCCCAATGCTATCTGCTAAAATTCACCCTATTGCACTGGCTATAGCCCATATCTAGTGCAGGTGCAAAGCAGCTAGTTCTGTAGTTTAAAAAATTTATTGACTGGGATTTTCAGACATCAATTTGAAAAGGTTTAGGGAGAGCATTTTATGCATGCATGGTATAAATCTCAGATGAAGTCCAGAAGATAGCCATTTCTCTTGACTGAACAAGATGCAAGAATAATATTTCTTGAAAAATGGCAATTCATTTGTTATACAAGCTCGTGCTTCTAATGGAGAATGATTCTCTCATTCACAACATTAGGGAATAGGTTACAGATACTCAAATTTTGAGGAATCCATCAAGAGAGAGCTTGAATTTCTCAAGTCAAAGTTTGCAAATGTTATTGAGGAGACAGAATATCAAGCTTGAGGAGAAATTCAAGCTTTCTCTTGATGGATTCCTCAAATTCAAACCTTGCAAATGTTATTGAGGAGACAGAATATCAAACAAATATGGAATCAGGATACAAGATAAAAGAGAAGTTCCTTAACAAACTAAATCTTAAAGATAAAGAAAGAGAACCTTGTACCATGAACATTGCAATTAGTAAAATCTAGATCCATAAAATAGCATTAGACATTATGAAGGTCAGCATAGCAGTACCTCATTCTTTTATTGCTTGTGGCCTTGCAAAGATTAATCTATTTCTTGTATGAATGCCACTGTATATCCTCCCTTCTCCCATCCCTCACCCTTGCATTTTCAATTTTCTTTTACCATTATAGAACTTCAGTCTTCAGCAACTATCATAACAGAACTTGAAAACTGCAGCAAGACTTTAAGGTTGAACTAGCCAACAATTTTTTTGGCTTTGGGGCAGTTAATGAGATTATTAAAGTTCAATCTGTTGAGGAGTTTTGTACCTTGGGAGGTGTTCCCCATGTGCTTATTACCTCCTTAGCACATGAGGGAAAGACATTACACTTTGTACCTTGTACTTTTGTCTAATTTCACTTTGACTTTGGTTAAAGTGAAATTTAGTCACTTTTGGCCTAAAAGTGATTATTAATTCAAAGGGGTGAATTAGAGACATAAGTTGACTTAGGAAACTTAACCCAAAGTGGGTTTGTGATTTAGATATTCATGGGGAGATCTCAACCATCGATTAGATGGGAGATGAGATGATCTCCACCCTTGATTTCTAGGTTTCCTTTTGGTGGTCAAAGAGGGGCGCAAAGGGTGAAGGAGGGGTGCATTCTTCACTTTCTCATTTGCTTGTTGAGAGAGGAGCTCTTGGAGGATGGAGATGAGGTCAGTTGCATGAGGATGCTTGAGGGAGGTCGCTTGCTTTCATTGTTGGAGGCTTGGAGCTACTTGCCTTGTTTATTTACTGGAGCTATTCTACTTCTAAGAGGGGCGCATTAGTTGTGGACGCTGATTCATTCCTGGTAGGATATCTAGCCATCAGATTGCAGTGAGGTCAGTTGCAGAGGGAAGCCATCTACTGGAGCTTCATTCCTATGGAGGGGTTTTCAGATCTGAGCTCACAGTTGGCAGTTGGAGCAGATTCAGTGGTTCTGGCAGTTTGCATGAGGGGCGCACCATTTTGGGGCGCATTTGTTGATGTAGAGCTTGTATTTCAACTCAGCTAGAGTTGCTATTGTATCAGGTTCTTTCATATATCGTGTTTACTGTAACCCTTCTTCTGCTTTCCTCATATATACACACATATCTCAAACTCGTTTTCCCCGGGGGGTTTTTATCGATTGTCATGTTGACCAAAAATACGTGTGTCTACAAATGCATGATTTAGTTTCTTAGATCTGTTCATATTCAGCAGTAAACGATGTATTAGGTGTGTTATGTTTATTTGAGTTGCATGTACTAATTTTCTGTGACAAAAACGACATGCTAGAGCACCCAAATTGAGAACATAACCATAACAAATCAGCTTGAAAGTTTTGGACTGTTGGATGTTATAAAACAGCAACCTATAATTCAGAAGACAGTAAAACTTAGAGCCTCTCTGTGGTCAAAGACAGACCCAGAAGGCAAGTTGATAGGACCTGGAATTTTCACACAATCAACCATTGTCAAAAACCAACAAAGAAGTCTGATTTGCAGTGGATGAAGTCACCATTGCATGGTTTCAAAATCCAGTGCTGCAACATTCTTTCTATATAAACTGATGACTTAACAAGGTTCTTGATTGTGCTATGCAATAAACGCAGACTGTGAGATGCTAATAGGTCTGAAAAATAACAACAGACTAATAATATTGGATACTTACTGAAGCAATATGTTTATACTTACGATTTCGTTCTTATCCAGGCTAATGACACTTGAATACAGACTACAATGCTGCTATTGTAAAGACAATTTACCATGTAAGCAGAAGAACTTACATGCATGACAAGTACGGGGCATTTGACGTGTTCAATCTTGTCAATATTCTGCACATTTAAGGTCATCCTTGCTCAGAATTGCTGGACATATTTTTATAAACTAGAAGTCGACCAACTCCTAAGCATTTGAAGCAGTTAACTAAAAGTTCCACATATACAAGTAAAGTTGAAGTGCCATTATCTTACCTTGAAGATATCAAAACAAAAAGTCATTTTTACGGGGTAGAGTACACGAATGCCTGAGAGAATAGCACTGTGAAGAACAACAGCCCTTAACTTTGGTAAACGGGAAGCCAAGTGTAATGTGGGTCCACTTCCAACAGACTGCCCATACAAAATCAAGTCTTCTTGCCTTATTCCATGGTCTCTTCTTAGACAATGGTAGACTGCTTCTATATCAGCATATGTGTTGAATTCCGTTGCCTACTCACAGTAACAAGAGATATTACACAAATAAGCTTCAAATCTATGTGAAGCATCCAAGTTCAATCAAGAGTTTCTATTGCAATGAAATTAATAAAAAATGTAATACCCCCTACAAGTATGAACAGAAAGAGAAAGTATGTGTTAAGTGGGTAAGCGATTTACATGTGATTACTTTGGAATTTATATAAAATAATAATAATAATATAAAAATGTGCACTTGGGGTTATATCTTCCTAAGAGCACCATGAGGGCAATGAAACAACGAGAAGGGAAATAAGGAGTGGTCAATAAAATAATATTTTATTGACATTGCCAAGTGTCTAGTTCACAAGCCTTCATATCCCTTTATATTATTTGCCTTAAGTTTATTTCCCAAGGGGCTTGTGGTCTTTATGCAAGTCATATATTCATGCAAGCCTTGGGAAGGAATGAATTCCACCTTTGGGAAAAATAATTCATTTGTTTTCTCCTTGGGGAGGAAAAACCATGGAAGGGGTTGTTATTGGGGTATGCTGAGAGACCACGTGCATATGCTGAAAGAGGCGCTGGTAGGCCGAGATGCTAGTATGCTAAACTGTGGAGGAGAGTGCTACCATGCCGGTACGTTGTGAGACCATTTCATGTATGCTAAGATGATGTTGGTGTGATGTCTGATAGCACTGAGATTGCACTATGCTGAAGGGTATGTTGTTTCCATAAGTCTAGTTATTATGCATGTATGAGGAAAACCATGGCTGTAAGTGTTTGTAACTGCTACAGCTGAAATTTCCTGGCTTCCAGCATTGGAGATTTTCCTGGCCATCTTGCATTGCATCATTGGAGGGAAGTGGGATAGCTCGACAGACTATTTAGCAGTGAAGGGGATCTCATTCCTTGGGTTGTGCAAGGCTGCAGGGGAAAGAGAGGTTGGAAAGTGGGATTGTTGTAGAATTAATGTGCTGAAAGGTAAGTTCCCTGGCTGTAAATGTTGTTGTGAACTTGGGCTAAAAGGTAAAATCCTTGGCTTAAACAAATAATTGGCCCGAGTGAGGAAACGTTAGCCTTAGCTAGTAAATTCCCCCTTCTTGTTTAATTACCTAGCATGAGGGTGTCACCTACTCGAGCTAGTGCCTATGGCTAGGTGGAAAAACATTCCCATGGAGCTATTTGCCCTGTGCAATTGATGACAAATAAGTATTATAAACTTTGTTACTAATGTGTCGATGTTTAATGTTGTTGTTTCTGTTGTATATGAGGATTTGTTTGTTTTTTCCTGAAGATGCAAGTCTGGAAATAGGCACTAAGATCAAGAGTGCATGCTGGGCTGTCTGGTAATGATTTTTATTCAGAATTTTGAGGTTGTTACAGCCATATATTGTATTGCAAAGGGCATAATTCTACCTTTTCCATGCCAATTTGAGGTAAATGGCCTTGTCGGTAGGCCAGACAGGGCCATAATCATGAAGATAATGTAATTATATGTATGTGAAAGAACTGTATATGAATACTATTGGTAAATGCATATGAATGCTGCTATAATTGCCATGTACTAGCTGTTATTATTCAATGTATAAGCAGAAATATGTTTTATGTGCTTAGATGGTTGAATGCACTCATGAGTTGTGGAATAATTCTTTATGGGCAATGTACTTCCACTAAAAAACTATTATTGTCCATAAATTATATGTAATAATGTTGGTTACAACATAATTATGCAATTGTGTACATTACATTGTGGTAACAAAGCAAGAAGTTGGTGTGAATTTGGTGGTTTCACAAAGTACTTCATATCCTCAATGGAGCACAAAGGGTATTGGCTACATTACAATAAAGAATATGTGTGTGTGTGTGTGAGCCTTGAGAAAGTGTATAAACTAAACATAAATGGTAACTTTAGAGAGGCATAACTTTCAACTCAAACCTCAATATTGAGCGTGGTTATAGCTGTTTGAAAGGTAATTCAAAGGAAAACACGATAGAAGGTTTAATCTTTCAAAAGATGCATCTAGTTGTTTCAAAAAGTTATAGGAATAAGGCTTCTGAGCTCGAACGAGCAATGCAATTGTCAAATGTGGAAGACTTCCCAAGCAATTTTAATTTGTAAAAAAGAGTTCAAGATGATAGACGTGCATACCAGATGTGAAGATTGGGCAAGGAAGGCTGCATATAATTCATAATGGTGCTTATACAATAGTATGGAAGCACATTTGGAGGTGCAAAAGCATGACAGTGAAAATGGTTGTTTAATAGCAGGTTGAAGGTTGGATCAAGGAGAAAGAATGAGCAGGGATAATCTAGCTAATGGTATTACTACAATGTTAATGTCAAGATGAATAATTTCCATGAATGAAGATTGTCAAGGCCTTTTGCAGATTAATTCTAGGATCAATCATAAAGAATGAAGGGACCAAGAAGTTGGTGTCTTAAATAAGGATGCATAGAGATACTTATTGTAAGTAGTAAGTGCAATTTGAATTCTAAAAGAGAAGCTATTGAAGGGTCTAGCTATGGTAGCTGAATATTATATGAATCAAAGAACAGTGAGAAGTATAAGGAGTCATAGGAACTCTTGGCGGTTGGATTTGGATGCCACAAGAGAATAATTAGCAAGATCATGGAAGATACAAGCATGTAGATAAGAGTTGTAGGATTCATGAACACTGCAACTGGTTATTGTGTGCAACCAAGTAATAATGACAAGAACAAGAAGCATAGAACAAGAATTAAAGAACGATATCAACGTGCATAAGAAGGCAATAAACGTTCCTCAATCCTAAATATAGAGAAAGAAAAATAAATAATAATGGATGCAAAGCATGATTGCAAAGAAAGAAGTGATGGCAGTTTAATATAGAAAACGAAATATACCAAGGTAAAAGAGAACAAGGACTTTCTAAGGGGAAGGGTAAACCATCTCTGTAGGTAAGTGTATGTAATATGTATGCCTAGAAGAGTTGTAATCTATCAATCAACAACTTAGGTGTAAAGAATACAGTGAAAATGAATTTCCATTCACTTTAAAGGTGCCAATAGAGGAATAAAGGACTCCATTGTGTATGGATTGGTCTTGGTGTATAGAATTAGACTTCACAAATATTATCCAATGAAGTAAAGAGAAATTATAGAATGGAACAACGTCTACAGACAACTAGAGATAAGTACATGAGATGCCATCATGTGGATACTTGAGTTAGTTGGAAGATAATGCAGCACTAAGGAAGTGATTCTAGCAAGTAAATGGGAATTACGGATGAGAAATGAAGGTCGGGAATGTTGAGTGCATTCCAAGTGTATAAATGGATAACAAACCAAAGAAGTGTAGTGATTTTCAGAAGGGAATTATTTAGAAGGCATATGAAAGAGGAGAGCATATCTACATTGAATAGTATATGTAAAAGAGAGTGGACTCTAGAGGATTCTTTATGAAACTGAAGAGACAGAAATGCAGCATTACAGAGTGTTGAAATGTTGATTGATGGATTCAAGGCTGAGGCCAGATTGGCCAAAGAAAAAGAGAGTGCTCAATAGGAGTACAATACCAATATGAAGCTGAAGTGATATAATTGGTAGGACTGTAAGTGTTGGAAAAACTAAGGAAAGGTAAAATTGGGCAAGGTTAACAGGAAAAGGAACCATATGCTGAAGATGCAACGCCAATATGATATTTCAGCTAAAAATTTGGAGTAGCAAAGTTGGGCTTGGCTAGAAAGTGCTCAGAAAAGGGAGCAACAAGGCAAAGATGGTCAAAATAAGAGCACAAGCAGTTGCTAGAATCAATGGGATTTGATGACAGCCAAAGACAACAAAGGAAACTGTAACAATGTTGTTATACAACATTTTTTCGCAGCAAGTGATACTGCTTATTCTCTGACATCTAAAGCATAGAACTTTGGAAAAAAACTGAGAGAAAGTCTTCTTGGGAAGGATCAACTCTAAAAAATCCCTAAATTACAAAGTTGTCGCTTGTTGCCTTCTAGCAAGGTGCGACAACTTCACTTGTCACATGCTGCAACACTAGAAGGTGCGACAACGTCACCTTTTGCTTAGGTTTAAGGGTGTGACAACCTTTGTACGTGGGAAAAAAGAAGAAATTCTCAAAGCTTCTAGAAGAGAAACTTCGATGATGAGTTGTTTTCCGATCAGTTTGGATCTCACCTGTCTCTCCTGATTCAGTGAGATCCTAACCTCTCATCCTAACCTCCTCATGGCTTCCTCTCAAATCTATAAATGGAGGCATCTTCTAAAGGGAAAGGCTAATAAATGATGAGTAATAAAATAATGGTGAATTGAGAATAGCTCCTGGTTTGTAATTAAGAGTTTGTGAATTTCATTTTGGTCCTAAGAGATTTGGGCTAAAGTGTTCAAGAGATGGTGATGGCATTAATGGAGGCCACTTGGGTGCTGGAACATTGAATTGTTGGAAGGAGTTTGTCAACGCCAAGGCTTGGTTGTAAATTGCTTCTTGATTTATTAATACAGTTGTACATTTTCCTTTCCTAATAAAGGTTGTAAATGGTTTTTGTTTGTATTTCTCTTTGGCTATTTACATAGGTTCATTGAAACATATGTATGTTTTTTACTTTCACTAGTTCTATTTGATCCCTTTTACGGGCCTTTGTTTCTAAAAGAATTGGATCAAGCTTAGAGCTACAATCAATAAGGATAAATGTCAGTTTAAAAGGTACGAGTTTTCTATCTTTTTGCATTTCATTTGAATCTAAGGAAAGGGGTGTGTTCTGTCATGTTTTGTTCTAGTTTTGGGTTCCCGAACTAGGGAGATTTGTTTATGTCCGCATTTACGAATTTATCCACAAAAAATGTTAAAGAAGACTACAGGATGTTGAGGAAGGTGTTGTAGAAGCAAATTGTAAACATGGCCAGTAAGGCAGCCCTGATAATGAGGGAGAATTCCTTAATTTTTCTCTTGTTGCATTGCTATATTTCTAATATTGAGAAAGCCATTAAGTACTAATAGTTTCAATGCATAGGAGTGCTAGAAATGAAAAATATTAGATAGCTAGAATGCACATGAACTAATAGGCATGCTAAGAGATAATGCTTGGTGCATATAGATATGTTTTTAGTGCATATATAATATGCTTATAGACTAAGAGTAGTTTGATGATATATATGCAATAAAGATGTTATAATGATTAAATGTAGCTAATGATGGATTAAGTAACAAGAAAAGGTTGATAGTATGATTGAAGATGTTGATGATACTACTATATATGACAGACAGTCTTATGAACAAAAGATGAAGACAATACAATATTGTTTAAGAGGTTGGTGAAAGGAAGATGTGAGCCTCTAGAACACACCAGTTGATCAAGTAACATAAAATAAGTTGATGGAAGCCATGCAAGTATGGATTTATTGTGCTTATGTTGCATAGATGCTGAAGGAAATTTGGTAAGAATTCCTTTAGTTGGGATTTGATAACTTAATTGATAGGTTTATGTGATTTGAATGCATTTATGTGAATGATATCCCACTTGGTGTGGTAAAAGTACAAATCTCTTGATATATAAAGGTTGTTTAATCTTTTGAATGCATTCATATTTGATAAAATAGCATGTCAAGTTGTGCTAGCTAGTTATGAGCTAACAACCAAGGCAGGTTGAGAATTATAACCCTAATATAGAAGTGAATGCCAAGCATTATCCACCAAGTTGCACTAGGATGGACTTGCAGTTGAGCCGCCAAAGATTGAGAAATCAATTGCTTAAAGTTTAGAATTCAGAAGTCCAACAGGTCAAATTGACCACCTTTTTCGCATTTCCATCCCCTGTGGGGCATTGTAATAAGATGAGATTACCATGATGAATTTGTAAAAGGCTTGGCCTCCTAAGACTTGATCATGAGTACATATTCTAGAGTTTTTTTTCACTTGTTAATTATTTCTTGCCTGAAATTCATTTTAGGCGAGTTATAATTTGTAAGTTTTTTTACTCAAATACCTCCAAAGCTGGGGTATGTTACTGATGGTTAGGCCTTAGGTTGGTTACCCAATTCTAGTGTCTAAAATGTTTATATTACCATGCTAGTTCATCATTTTGAATCATATGGAAATTCTGCTAAGTCCTCCTAGGATTTTTTTAATGTTTTCAGTCAATTAAAAAATTCTCGCAAAACGGGATATTTTAATTGTGAATAAGTCATAAGTTAAAAAAAATGGTACTAGGAGGCATTATATGACCTGGCGGTATTTGTTTCCACACTCAGAATACCCACTTTACCTAAGTATCCACTTTGTGAGTAAAATTAGTGATTTTTGATCACTTAAAATTAATTTTACTCACAAAAAGGGCCATAAAAGACAAATAAAAGTAAAAATCAGCAATCCTTAAATCAAAAGAAACATGTATGGGACATGTTTTCCTTGTATTTATAGTCTACTCAAGTGGTGGCAAGTTATCTCAAGTGGAAAGCGACTTAATTGGAAGAGAGTTGTCATGAGTTGGACATCCCAAGAAGGAAAGGCGCACTTTCTTATTTGGTCACGCTTTTTCTCTTTGGAAACATCTTCCTCATCCTTGAGTTGAGTCACCCTTCTAGATGGGAAAAATTTTCTTTCACGTTTGGGGAAGGAAACATCTCTCCCATGCTTTAGAAACATCATGCTTTCATGATTTAGATGACTCACCCTTGTGATGGGGAAACACAAAGCTTTTCCTTGGAGATAACTTGCCCCCCTTGGGAAACATCACTCTCTCATGCTATATACGAAAGTTGACATCTCCATTGTAGACTAGTTGGAGCTTGGGGAAAAAACTTGTATAATGTCCCTTTCCAAATAGGAGCTCCAGAGAGGAGGCTTAATGGTCTAAACAACCCCGTTAGACTATAGCTAGGGCTAGAAAGGGGTAAACAGGGTTACTTGAGGTCACTCTAGCCAAGGATGTTATAATTTGAAAGTGACATTGAGCTAAAAGTGGCTAAAAGCGCTTTTAAGCCGACTTGAGCTAAAAATAGAAAAGACGAGCTAAAAATAGAGTCAACAACGAATTAGGGTTTCGGGCAACTATAAGAGAAGGTAAAGAGACCTAATTCATTAATTATGCAGATTTTGACTTGTCATTGAGGAGAGAGGTGCATCTCAAGAGAGATATTTCAGTGGATTCCAGGAGGAATACACCAGTGGCTGATTTCGGTGTTGAGAGACACATCCTAGTCACCGATAACATCACACTGGCCTTCCATCAGTCTTCATCAGTAGTTTCACAATTTCCAACAGCAAGGGCGCACTTATTCAGGGTGAGGGCGTAGCTTCTGAGGAGGTTTTTGAGTCAACTTGTCCCATCCAGGGAGAATCCATAGATTCCCTTTCGACCCAGTTGAGAGGAAGGCAAGGCGCATATTTTTCCTGATTTCTCGTCAGATTCCGAAGGAGAAATCATCTAGGGCGCATTTCTAGCCGTTGAGGTTGCGACACTTAGGGAGGACACATTTGGGGTTCCTGAGCGATCATCAGATCAAATCCAGGGAAATATTTTCGACCCATTTCACAGTAGGCCAGGGCGATCAGTTTGAGACACACATCAGTCGATTTCGATGATGGAATCACTAATGGAATCACTAGGGTGCAATTTTCCAGTAGCAGAGGGGGCACATTTCCCCAGGGGGATCCATTCGAGATCCAGGCTTGCAAGCAGAGGGTCGGTCAGTCACTAGGACTGAGAGAGATAGTAGGGCGCAATGTTTGGGACAGTTTTCAGGCCAATCCGAGAGGTTTAGCCACCAGGGCGAACTTTCCAGACTTGCAGCAATTGTCGTATGAGTTGTCGTAGCTTGCAACAGATTCTACAACACATCCATTAATCTCACAACATTCTTCCAATATCGGGTACTATTGTTTTAGTTTACTTATTGTATTTCGGCTAAGATCCTTTTGTCACTGATCTAGCCAAGTGATTTATTTTATTCAGTCACATTCGACATTTGTACTCCACAGAGATATCATAATATAAGCTTTGCAGTCTTTTGTTGCCATTATTATTTGTATGCTTGTTTATATGATGTAAACAATTAATCATACACGCACATTAGAAGAGTTTCCTAGACTAGCCGAATCTGGGATATTACAGTGGTATCAGAGCTTTAGTCCTGCCAGCCTGTGACTAGAGACGATGCGTGCAACAGAGGACCCAAAGGGTCGTGAGCACGTAGGTGATGAATATGTCACTTACAAAAGATGCAAGGAGAGAAGACCTAGACCTAATTTTCCCCCTTTCCCTCCCAGCTCAGAGGAAGAGGAAGAGGCACACAGGGAAGCAGAGAGAAGGGAAGAGCGTGAGGCTGAGCATGAAGCAGAGAGGATGTTAGGAGGTAGATATGAGAGACCAGAGGGTGGTGGTAAGCCCCCCATGGAACCAGAAGAAACCTTCATGCAGGTACTCAACAATCTGGTAGTCAGTCAGCAGGCCATGAATCAGTCTTTGGTGCAGATGGCTGATAGATTGTCTATAGTGGGCACCCCGGGCACACAAGCCCCACATGCAGCATAGGGGAACTCAGGGGCAAGAAATAGACCCCAGTCACCTACTCGCACATACACCTCTTCTAGTAGGATTCCCAGGCCATTGTTCCCCAGTTTCCAGAGGGCACCCCCAGCAGCAGTATAGTAACCGATAGCACAGAGGCCGCCCACTCAAGCAGAGGAAATTGCAAAATACAGGAGGGAGTACGCAGCATTGGGCCGTGACTTCCATCAGGACATGCCTGGTCGAGTATTGTGGACTCAGACTCAGGAACCGCCCCAGAGAGCCTCAAAGAGGAGGACAACAGAAGCAGCAGGGACATAACATTGATTTCATTCGAAAAGTTGGTAAACTCACTATACCTTATTTTGACGGATCATCCAAATGCACAGCCAGAGCTTGGGTACAAAAGCTAGAGACGTACTACAAGATCAACCAGATGACCGAGATAGAAGCCATTAGCTTCACTACCCTACACTTGGAGGGTGAGGCACACGAGTGGTGGAATCATGGATTGGTGACGTTGGGACACAGTCACATCAAATCCTACAGGGAGTTCATAGAAAGACTCATGGACAAGTTTGACAGGAGGGATCCAGAGATCCATTTCAGAGATCTAGCCCAGTTGAGACAAGTTGGCACAACAGAGGCATTCATCATAGAGTTTCAGTGGGTGGTAGTGGAAATGACAGATATATCCGAGCCCAGGCTGATCATGTTATTCATAGAGGGGCTCACAGAACCCCTTGAGAGGATGGGTGAAGGCATACAGGCCTCACACCTTGCAGGATGCCATCTTACACACTCGATATTTGGAAGACTCAACGCCTAAGACTAAACCCTTTTCCAAACCCTTCGTACCATAGAGGGACCGAGACAGGAAGCCATTCCAGAGAGAATGGAAGGGCAAGGAGAAGTTGGATGATGAGACGAGACGAGAGCTTATGAGGAAGAAGCTCTGCTTCACCTGCAAGTACCCTTGGGTCCCAGGCCACAGGTGCATGAGCAAGGGAGAGATTCATTATATTGAGGTGGCAACAAACAGTGTGGATAGTGAGGAGGAGGAGCATGAAAGTGGATCCACTAGCTCAGAGGAGGAGCCAACACAGGCAGAGGAGCAGCCTCCCCGTAGACCATCGACATCGGAAGGGACCCACCCACTGGTAGTTCCACAACCTCCTGAGCAGGCTAACAGACGAAAACCAGCAAAGGGAGGAGTCATAGCGACCCTTTCTATTGTTCCCAGGTATGATACTCTCCGGATCAGAGGGACTATTCAGGGACAGCGGGAAATCGCACCGATAGATGGTGGGGCCACCCACAACTTCATTGATGCTTCATTGGTATCAAGACGGGCACTTTGGACAAAGGAGTTTGAGGGGTTTGATGTTGCAGTAGAAGATGGCCATACAGTGGAGTGTCTAGACAGAGTTCCGGACTTGGAGATAAATTTAGGCAACTACACCATGAGAGACACATTTTATGTGGTTGACCTATCTGACACAGATGTGGTATTGGGAGTCCAATGGTTGATCACATTGAGAAAAATCACCACCAACTATCAAACCTTGGAGATGGGGTTCAGAGACAGTGACAGGAAGAGGATTGTTCTGAGGGGCATGTCGACAGGAGCACCCATGACAATTTCGACCAAGAGGATGGAGAGGATATTCATACATGGGGAGGTAGCATATGTCGCAGAGTGCTTGATCACTATGCAACGAGATTCAGAGGGTCGACAACATTATCAGACAGAGATCAAGAACTTGTTGGGACGACATCAACAAGTTTTTGGGTCGATTTCACCAGGGAGACCACTGGAAAGGGGGTTTGAGCACACCATTGAGTTGGAGGAGGGGGCCAAACCTATGATCACACCACCCTATCATCATCCTAGGAGGTTCAAGGATGAGATAGAGAAAACAATTAAGGAATTACTAGCGATGGGACACATCAGACCTAGCAACAGTCCATTCGCTTCTTCAGTTGTCTTAGTTCTGAAGAAGGATGGTACCATGAGGATGTGCATTGATTACCGGGCCTTGAACAAGAAAACCATCAAGAACCAGTATCCTGTCCCTCGCATTGACGAGTTGATGGATGAACTGCATGGGGCGTTTTTCTTCTCGAAGATTGATCTACGCTTTGGGTATCATCAGATCAACATCCGAGAGCAGGACATAGAGAAGACAACATTTCGGTGTCACTTTGGTGATTTTGAGTTTCTGGTTATGCCATTTGGGATAACCAATGCATCGGCTACATTTCAGTCTTGCATGAACCACATATTTAGGGATCAGTTCAGAAAATCAATCTTGGTTTTCTTCGATGACATCTTGGTCTACAACAAGAGATGGCAGGAGCATATGAGGCACTTGGATGAGGTATTGAGCATCATTGAGGCGCAGTCACTATACGCCAAAGTGTCCAAGTGTGAGTTCGGTATGACAGAGCTACTTTACTTGGGCCACATCATCGGTGCATAGGGGGTACAGGTACACTACGAGAAGATTAGGGCCATTCTAGATTGGCCAACACCCAAGAATGTGACAGAGTTGAGGAGCTTCTTTGGGTTATGCAACTATTACAAGCGGTTTGTTAAGGGTGTTTCTCAACTTGGAGCACCACTGACGGATCTTACCAGGCATGGGGCTTTCATCTGGACCGATGAGTCACATAAAGCCTTTGATTGCATGAAGGAAGTCATGGGAACTTGTCCAGTGTTAGCATTACCAGACTTCACTTTGCCATTTGTATTAGAGTGTGATGCTTCCGGCGAGGGTATCGGGGCAGTTTTGATGTAGGGAGGACACCCCATTGTATTTGAGAGTAGGAAGCTTAGTCAACCCGAGAGGTTGTACTCCATTTATGACAAGGAAATGTTGGAAATCATGCTTGCCTTGACCAAATTCAGACAATATTTGGTGGGAAGAAAATTCATGATCAAAACAGATCACAACAACTTGAAGTATTTCCTTGAGCAAAAGGACCTCAATGAGCGCCAACAGAAATGGGTGAAGAAGGTACAGGCATTCGACTTCGACATAGAGTATGTCAAGGGGAAGAAGAACATTGTGGCCGATGCGCTATCTAGGAGACATGTGACATGTTCTTTGATGGAGATTTCAGTAGATTGGAAATCCCACTTGTTAGTGGAATATTCCAAGAACAAGTTCGCTTGTGAGGTTTTGGATGGACAGATTCAGGATGACATGTACAGGGTCATTAACAATGTCATATTCTACAAGAACAGAGTCTACTTAGTACCAGATTCAGGGCCCAAGAAAAAGATCCTTGCAGCAGTTCATGATTCACCACTAGCAGGCCATCATGGGTTTGTCAAAACCTACAGACAGATTAGGGAGAGGTTCTCATGGAAGGGCCTCAAACAGGACTGTTGACCACCTATTCAACTAGGGGGTCAACTCCATGTACCATGACGATATGCATCTTCATTAGGAGAGTTTCTTTCACTGAGTGTTTTTTATCCTCAAGTTATTAATTTGGCTTTTCAGCCTTATTAATTTCCCTTGAGTTTTTCACTCCCACCATTAATAATTCCTCCAAAGTGGTGAAAGGCATTCTAATGGATTCGTCCTCTGGTAGCTAGTGTTTAGAAATGATGTAAATGACCATGTAAGACATCTCAAAAAAATTCGCGGAATTCCGTCGAGTCTAGATAGGTTTTTTTTAATTAATTAAAATTGCCTAAGGTTGGGTAATTTAATTAATTAATTTTGAGCAAATATTGTAAAAACTAGGTCCTTGGGCTTTTGCTTGGGGTATTTGTACTCAAAAGAAATGGAATGAGACCCCCTACACCCTTGGACCAAGTTTCAGCTCAGTCAGACAACTTTTGCTAGGTGTTTGTCCATAGGGAGTCCAAGTCAGTCAAAACAACAATTTCAATTCCTAAGCTTGACATGGTAAAAATGTCAATTTTTGTAATCTTGAGCAAATTGAGTAAAGTAAAGGTGGGAGATGATGAGAAAAGACTTTCCTAACCTTTTCCAACCCTCACATCACCCCCTCACCTAGCCATTAAGAAAAAATGTCACTTTCCCTAGAGAGGTGTGCCTCCCTTCTAGAAAGTCTCCAAAAAGTAAAAAATAAATAAATTAATTAATGGGAGACTTATTCTAGCCCTTGGTGTGCCTCCCTATACCCTACAACTCATCATTTGACTTGTCAAAGCCTTGCCAACTCACTCCAACTCATTGCCACTTCATCCATCCATGCCAAAACCCTAACTTACCAAAACCCTAAAAGTGATTTTTCCTTGATGTGTGACACTTGGCTCTCGTCCAAGAGGGGTAGCTTTGCCTTCCCAAGTATAAATAAGAGCCCTCCCTCACTCATTTCTCACCATCTCTTGAGCTATTGTTATGCTACCAAATTCTTGCCCCATCTCTCTCTCTCTCATTGTCCATCTTGCTCTCATAACATTTTGCTCTTAAGAGGTTTGGAGCAATTAGTTGTTGCAATCTCTCCCTTTGATTAATAGAAAGGCTTTGGAGGATCTCGGAGTACAAGATTGTGTCTTGGTGCTTCAATACATATGAGGTGATTATGTTCCTTTGTGCATTTTGTGGGATTTTGAGTATATCTCTTGGGTAAACTTTGTTTGCTAGGATAGGTTAGGCAATAGTGTAGTTGTTGGCCTAAATATGTTGAATAACTAATGATATAAATTTTGTTTATGTTGTTTATCTATCCATCCCATTGTCTTTTCATATCTCACACTTTGTTTCAGATTTGCAGGGTTGCTTCAAGGGTTTTGTTGGGATAGCTTTGAGCAAAAAGTTACCCTCATAGCTCACTAAAACTTCATAGTTTTTCTCTCTTTCATTTTCTGTTACATATCATATTCAGATTTGGTTTGCTAACACTCTTAGATAGGTCCAAAAATCAGTACTATTTTCTGAAATTTATATGTAGGAAATTTCTGTTGAAAAGCAGAAATTTTCTGTGTGTTTTGCAGCATTTCCAACAAGCAATAGCTTGCTGGTTTTTGCAGGTTCTTACCAGGTCAAGGGGTTATGCTGCCCATTTTCAGTCACAAAACACACCAAGGACCTCTCTTTTGATTGGGTAACAACACCCAACCATTTCTCTTATCATTCTAGCATTGTAGCAAGCCCTCAGGAGTCCCTTGAGGCTTGCATTCTTGTATTTAATTTTCTCTTCTTGTAAAGCTTGTTAGTGCCTACATCTTGGGTGAGAGTTTGGCAAAGCCACCCCCCAAAATCGTAAGGCTAGGTTGTATATTTAATTTTCTGCTTTTTTTCATTCTTTTGCCCCACTTGTCATTAGGGAAAGGTTGTGTGGCTAGGATTGTTTTAGTTTTAGTTTAGCCCATTTCATTTCCAACCCCCTTTGGCACAAAATAGGAAGGCTTGCCTCCACCTTGTGCCATTGTAAGTGGTTTGTATTTCTGTTTTTCACTTCAAGTTTTGCATGCCTTGTTGCCTACACCTTGGATGAGAAGTTGGCAAAGCCAATCCCCAATATAGTATGGCTAGTTTAGTTGTGTATTTTTTATATGCTTATGTTCATGGTTAAAATCATCTAGAAGTATATCTCACACAACTAAACACTAGCTTAAGCCCATGGAGGCATAGATTTAGATCTTATACTTTAAAGTCTCTTTTATTTGCAAGTTTTACTTTCCAAGCATTTATCTTATTGCAAATGTCCATGGGAAAATGGTGATGGTTTAATGAAACTAAATCTCTTTCATTGAAAGCTATTGTGGTTTCTCATTTACATGTGTTTCAAGTAATATCTCATGGTGTAAACACTTCATTTCTTGTTGCTTTTAAGTTTCGGTTTTGGCCATTTTTGGCACTTTTTGGGCAAATAAAACTCACCTAAACACACCTAATCACCTAAAAACACCTAGTCCATAGGCCCAATAATCAACTAGAATTAATAGGACACCTCTACTGACCTAACTTCTACCATTTAAACAAGGACTAGAGGAAACAACAGAAGGTGCTAGGCCGGGGACGGTCTCACAGCGCGCGGCGTCCTTTCCGGGAGTACTCTTTTCCCTTGGGATGACCTGTGGAGCTAGGGTAGGCCTTGTTGCCATACTTCTTGAGCACCCAACAGTTACTTGGTACAAGCGGGGGGAGTATTGGGATGACACTTAGCTAGGATTCACTCTTCACTAAAAAACTTAATCAATCCTTAATCCACTTCATCTTTGGGCATCAATTTGTTATATCTTTTGGTAATCTACATCTACACTTGCAAGCACTTCATTTCACATTTACATTTCATGCAAGCTTATCTTATGGTTGTGGATTAATCACTAAGTAGTCATAATTTGTGCTTGTGGACATTTTCCCTTTAAAGCTTTCCCTTTTCAATAAGTTATCTTTGGTGTGATCCCTCAAGAAGTTGTGCATCCACTTGGAGGCACTCTCTTGACTGGATCTTGAGTGAATTGTGTATTTATTGCCATTGATAAACAATCCAATAGAGTAAGTGCTATTGTGAGCATGCTTGGCTTGATGTGTTGATGGTCATCTTGTCTTCAATCTCTTTATTTCCTGTACATGCAAGCATATGATTAGTTAATCTCTTTGTATTCTTTGTATCTATTGTTGAGTATAATCTTGAGGTAGTTCTAGAATATTCATTATTGTAGTCATTGTATATTGCCTATAGTTGTATCATCTATTCATCTTGTATCTAATTGTAACTCTTGTATCTAATCTTGTTGTGAAGTAGTTCATTTATTTGTAACATTGTGTAATCATTGTAATCAAACTCCCTCAAACTTTAGTTGACCCCTTGCCCAATCTTAGGCACTAGTCTTAGTTGTCCTAGGAAAAGGCTTGCTTCTCATCCTATATTGTTTCACATTACATTGTTGCCTTTGCATCATAGGCTAGACTTTCCCCCAACCTTTAAACTAATTAAAACTAACTCCTAGAACTTAACGTTAATCTCATCTAGAAACTAGGGTCTACCCCCCTTGGCTTCCCTAGGAGTAAGCCTAGACGGAAGAGGTTCAAGTCAAAGTGACAACGTGGGCTTTGAACCTAGGCATTGTGCCTCCAAGGACACACTAAGTGAGCAGGACTTAGCTCACGTTTGCAAGTGTGTATAAGGACGGCAACAAGGACGTTATGTGGTACATCAGTGAGTGTGTGACTTGTCAACAAAACAAGTTAGAGCATACGCTTCCAACAAGGCTACTTCAGCCACTTCCCATTCCATAGCAGAAATGGGAGACCATATCGATGGATTTCATCACAGGCCTACCCAAGGTCCAGGGTAAGGATTGCATCTATGTAGTGGTTGACAGATTGACCAAGTTTGCTCACTTCTATGCCATACCAACAGAGTACAACACAGTTCAGGTAGCCGAGTTATTCTTCAGAGAGGTCTTTAGACTTCATGGGTTGTCGAGGAACATCATTAGTGACAGGGACAGTCGGTTTATTGGGACATTCTGGAGGGAGTTGTTTAGATTGGTGGGGACAAAGTTGACACCCAACACCAGCTATCACACTCAGACAAATGGCAGACCGAGATCGTCAACAAGTGGGTTGAAGGGTATTTGAGGAACTATGTAGGTGGACAGCAGAAAACATGGGTCAGGTGTCTACATTTAGGAGAGCATTGTTACAACACCACTTTCTACATGTCCATTGGTTTGACACCCTTTTGATCATTGTACGGGTATGTTGCTCCTACTTTGATAGACTTTGTTTTTGGGGAGAGCAAAGCTCCCAAGGCCAAGGATTGGATCATAGAGAGTCAAGAGATTCTCAAATTTCTAAAAGAGAACCTACAAACAGCACAAAATCGACAGAAGATGAGTAAGGATAGGGATAGGATAGAGCGCAACTTTGAGGTTGGGGATTTGGTTTTCTTGAGACTCCAACCTTACAAACAGTCATCTTTGAAGAAGAGTGGGGCCAAGAAGCTCAAGCCCAGATTTTATGGACCTTATAGGATCATGCGTCGGGTAGGCGAGGTTGCTTATGAGCTAGAGCTTCCAGAGGGGAGCAAGACTCATAACGTGCTCCACGTATCTTGCCTCAAGAAGGCGGTGGGACAATTCATCAGCACATCAGAGGAGCTTCCCCCATTGGATGAGGAGGAACAGTTGGAGTTAGTTCTGGAGGAGGTACTAGAGTTCTGAGAGAAACTGAGGAGCAGGGTCATCAAAGAGTGTTTGATCAGATGGAGAGGGCTTCCAGTAGAGGATGCTACTTGGGAGAGCGAGTAGGTGTTACAGCAGCCTAGATTGGTATTGCTTGAAGACAAACAATTTCAAGAAGGTAGGACCAGTGCTGCGGGGGAGCGCCCCCCCCCCCTCGAACCCGCTCCCGAAGCG
>JASDQU010687108.1:0-21927 GCA_032191745.1 Picea mariana | reverse complement strand
TATATGCATCAAAATATATATTTTTTATGTATTATATAAAAAACGCTCCCGCTCCCGGCGATTTTTGAAAATATGCGCTTCCCGCTCCCGCTCCCCGCTCCGCGCTCCCGCTCCCAACAGCCTTGGGTAGGACTATAATGTCCCTTTCCAAATAAGAGCTCTAGAGAGGAGGCTTAATGGTCTAAATGGCCTTGTTAGACTATAGCCAAGGCCAGAAAGGGGTAAACATGGTTACTAGAGGTCACTCCAGCCAAGGGTGGTATAATTTGAAAGTGACATTGAGCTAAAAGTGAATAAAAGTGATTTTAAGCCAACTTGAGCTAAAAATAGAACAAATGAGCTAAAAATAGAGTCAACATCGAATTAGGGTTTTGGGCAGCTATAAGAGAAGGTAAAGTGACATAATTCATCAATTATGCATATTTTGACTTGTCATTGAGGAGAGAGGCGCATCTCAGGAGAGATAGTTCAGTGGATTCCAAGACGAATACACCAGTGGTTGATTTTGGTGTTGAGAGACACACCCTAGTCACCAGGGAGATCACACAGGTCTTCCATCAGTCTTCAGCAGCTGTTTCACAGTTTCCAACAACAAGGGCGCACTTATTCAGGGTGAGGGCATAGCTTCTGAGGAGGTTTTTGAGTCGACCTGTCCCATCCAGGGAGAATCCAAAGATTCCCTTCAGACCCAGTTGAGAGGATGGCAAGGCACATCTTTTGCCAAGCTCCTTGTCAGATTCTGACAGAGAAATCATCTGGGGCACATTTTCTAGCCATTGAGGTTGCGACACTTGGGGAGGACACATTTGGGGTTCCCGAGCGATCATCAGATCATATCCAGGGAAACCCTTCCAACCCATTTCACAGTAGGCTAGGGTGATCAGTTTGAAACACACATCAGCTGATTCCAACGGTGGAATCACTAGGGCGCAGTTTTCCAGTAGCAGAGGGGGTGCATTTCCCCAGGGGGGATCTATCCAGGGTCCAGGCTTACCAGCAGAGGGTTGATCAGTCACTAGGACTAAGAGAGACAGCAGGGCACAATGTTTGGGACAATTTCCAGGCCGATCCGAGAGGTTTATCCATCGGGGTGAACTTTCGAGACTTGCAGTAGTTGTCATATGAGTTGTCGTAGCTTGCAACATATTCTACAGCACATCCATTGATCTCGCAGCATTCTTCCAGTATCGGGTACTATTTTTTTAGTTTACTTATTATATTCCAGCTAACATCCTTTTGTCACTGATCTATCCGAGTGATTTATTTATTCAGCCTCATTCGACATTTGTACTCTGCAGAGATATCATAATATAAGCTTTTCATTCTTTTGTCGCCATTATTATTTATATGCTCATTTATATGTTGTAAACAATTAATCATACACACACATTAGCAGAGTTTCCTAGACTAGCCGAATCTGGGATATTACAACTTGGCTATTGTAATGTTATTTTGTTCACTCTTTCAAGAATAAATAAAGAAGACTTTGGAGGTCAAATAGTGTATGGTGATACATGTGTGGATGCTTGAATGTTCTATTATGCTTTGACATAACTTGTATTGGTTTATATTTTGCATATCTACTCTTTCTAAGGCCTTTGAAGGTGTGTTGTCACATAGTAGGGTAAGATCTAATTAGCCAGTTTGCTCTTAGATTTTACTATTTTCTTACATGCTAAGATTTTAAACTTGCATATTTTTCATATGAACTGATATGCATGTTTGAGTTTTCTTGTGTAGGAAGTACCTTCTTCTAACAGAGTGTTTGCAAAGTAGAACAAGCCTTTTTTTTTACAAATTGCCAAAATTTGGAGAGGTGGTTGATTGTATCACATCCACAACTTGTTCCAAGGCATAGATGAATAGTATTCTCTCTATCATTCACCAAAAGACTCCACATCCCAAGGATTTGATTCTTGAAGAAAGACTTTTTATCTCTCTCTCAACCTTTCAAAATCTCTTTTTCTCTTGGTTACTTTGGTTGCATGAAAATATTTAGATCTAACTTTCTTTTTTAAGTCTTTAAAATCTAAGTTTGCAAGCATAAGAAAAGTTAGATCTATTTTACCTTTAGAAGCTTTATCATCTCATTAAGATCTAGCTTGTAATCTAACTTTAGCTTTTTTTGTCTTTAGGGAAAATATTAAAGCTAAAGGTAGTTTTCATTTCTTAAGTGTTCTAAAGCTATATCTAGGCATCTCTTTAATATTGTTTGTTTTTTTATAACAGAAAGTAATATCATTGAGAAAGGGGCTTTATTTTCTTGCTTTGTCGGATTCTAATCGTCACTTTAGTATATATTTTACTTATAATATTTTTGCAAACTTTGTACATCAACCAACACCTTTTTTGTAGGGTCTTCCAACAGATTTTTGGGCATCTTTTGCCCCAACTAGCTTGCTTTTTTTAGCAGGTTTACGAACAGATAAGGAGAAACTCTGCCCGATTTTTTGAAGATGTGGAGAATCCGAGACATCGAGAAGTACCCCTTCTTCAATAAACTCATCTGGAAACCTTGTAAAGACTTGTGATCCCCCTAATGAATGATCACAAGTCGTACCCAAAGAAAAAAGTGTAACCGAAGTAATTAAATCATTGGGCTATATACATAGCCCAATTTTCATCCCCCCTAGGGGATTGGTGTCTTGTGGCGTGATTGTTCATTTTTGCTTCAAGTTTCTCATACTTTCAAATTTTTATCTAAGAAGCTAAAACAAACTTTAAAAATTAACCCATAGCACCGCATAACAATAGTAGTTTCAATTTCATAGATTAGTTTAGATTAAATTTTATTTTATTTTAGATTAGATTTCAATTGCAACATTTATTTTCTGTCATTTCAAATTTGGAAAATAAACGATTCCCCTCAGCTCCCCGGTGTATGATCTGAACCCTTGTGAGCCTAGCTCGACCTAGGGAACTCATCTGAACCGAGGCTGGTCGGTGTGGAGTAGTTTAATTAGGGAAATATTTAAGTTGTTATTTCTTTGATTGGAAACCGCATAGAGATTGTGTGTGAAGTCAGACATGAACTTTGAGATCTAGGTTCTCCCCGTGTTGGATATCCAACATCTCTATTGAACTTGTTGGTGATTTGGGCTTCGGCAAGTTCTCAGCAAAATCCAATTTGAGGGATAGCCTCTAAGAGGCCACTCCTAGATTAGATTTGATTTCTTGTATCACTTTGTACACACACTGTACACTTAAGAGTTGGCTTGCAAACACGAGATCTACTTCACAATAAATCTAACAACTTAAGCAACTCATTAATAAATTAATTTTTACCAAGAGCATTTCTCAACACATTTCAGCGACATTTGGTTATCTCGCAACAATCTATTTGGCACTGGTCTACAATCTTCATATATTGCTTATCATTTCGTTTTAGCACTTGTATCTATTTTCAAGTTATATCTTTTATGCAAGTACTTTACATGCTTTGAATATTTTCATTATAATAAATTTCATTTGTTGTCATATATGTTGCTAGCATAGATCTTGTATCTTGCTCTTGTTTCATAACAAACTTCTAGAATAATAATTGTGCTTAGATTTAGTTCGAGTCTTAGATTCTTTTATTAGGGACTACCCCCCTTGGCTTCGCTAGGTGTTGGCCTAGACGGAGGAGTTGAGGATCATGTGACAACACCTTGACTTGAGACTTGCCCCCAAGGACACACCCAGTGGATTAAAGTTTTTTTTACGTTACCCGAGGTGTGTATAAAGGCGAAAACACCAGGAGAGTTGGCCATGTGTGAGGCCATTATGTTGTTGGATATGGAAAGACTATAGCACTGCACAAGTGTACAATGGTCCCCCTACTTGTATCAGTGTCATAGACTATAACCTTCTTGCAAACACTGAAGGCATTGTTAGAGGGGAAGGGTTTCTTGAGAGACTGCAAAGAAGAGAAAAGAAATGCCTTCTAATATGCCTGAGGGACTATTAAGCAGAGAAAGAGTATATACCTGGTGTTATGTTGGGTTGAGGAAAAAGATGTCCATATGGTCGAGCAAGTATTGGGGAGGTGATTGGATGATGTGTTGAAGCGTTGACTAGACCTTCCAACTCATCGTGGTGGAATACATGACATAGGAATATGGTATTCTTGAATCAATGCAAGGATGCATTGAGTAGATGTGTATGAATAAATTATGTAAGTGTGCAAGTTGTGGTTATGCACACATATATGCTTGAATGCATTGTATGAATATATGCTTGTGTTATGCTTCATTGCACTTAATATGATTCCAATTAAAAGGATGAAATTAAATAAATTCATGAGTTTTGAGAACATTTCAAGAGCATTTGTGAATGTGGCAATGAAAAGATGATCTGCAAAGTAGTCATGTTTTAATGGACTACAAGAAATATATGTTGGGAGAAAAAAGTTACATAATGAGATGCCTTGGATATGGCAATGAAAGAAATCCATAATGAAGACAGGGACTACTGCCTACATAAATGAAAGCTAAGTATTATATGGAACTTCTTATATATTTTGGAAATCCGATTGCTATAATAACTATTTTAAAAGTTGGTTGAGAGATAGAGAGATGACTCTCAATATTTGCATGTTTATGTTATGGCACAGGTGGATGGTGGACCTACCTATTAAGGGAAAATGATGAATATTGTAAAGTTGGGAAGCCTGAGAAGAAGGCCATTGTGATAACATTGGAACCCAATGATTTCTATAAGCTATTAATTGAATAGAGGTTGCTAGTGAATGCTTGGCAGTAAGAATCTATAAGTTGACACTCTTATTGCACATGAAATCCTTTGAAAGATGGATCACCCAAGGGACTATTTAGCAAAGAAGGGGATGCCTGATCCTGGAAGGGTGAGTGCAGCAAGGAAGGAGAGGCAACTTAAATGAATTTGTTGTGAAAAATTCATGTGGTATGATTGGTGGGATCAAGAAGGGTGTGTTAGAAATGACAATGGACTGAACTCTTACCTGTTGCCTTCTGAAGTAGAGAAATATTCATATAGATAAATATTGGATTAAAATTGCATACTCATTTATGTATTACAAACAGACATGCTTACTTTGTGGAGTTGAAAATTCCTATCAAGGGAATAACTGTTGCATAAAAATGGCTAGAACAAGCATATTTTTCTTGAGTATTGTTATAGGAGCAGTTGAAGAATGAAGACATGGTTATGAAGGGGGCACGTGGTCTCCATGCAAGTCATATATTCATGCAAGCCTTGGAAAGGGATTAATTCCACCTTTGGGCAAAATAATTCATTTGTTCTCTCCTCGGAGGGGAAACACCATCGAAGGGGTTTCCATTTAGGTATGTTGAGAGACCATGTGCATACACTAAGAGAGGCACTATTAGGTTGAGATGTTGGTATTCTAAACCATGGAGGAGAATGCTAACATGTTGGTACGTTGTGAGACCATTCACATAAGTTGACATGACGTTGGTATGTTGTTTGTTACTGGTGAAATTGCACTATGCCCAAAGATATGTTGTTTCCATAAGTCTGGTTATTGTGGTTGTATCAGGAAAACCATGGTTGTGACTTTTTGTAATTGCTACAACTGAGATTTCCTAGCATTAGGCAATGGAAATTTTCTTGGCCAGCTTGCATTGCAACATTGGAGGGAAGTGGGATAGTCTAAGGGACTGTTTAGCAATGAAGGGGATCCCATTCTTTGTGCGGTGCAAGGATAAGTGGGAAAGAGAGGCTAGAAAGTGGGATTGTTGCAGAATTAACAGGTTGAAAGATAAGTTCCATGGCTGTAAACAATGTTATAAACTTGGGCTGAGAGGTAATATCCCTAGATTGATAATTAATTGGCCCGAGTGAGGAAACCTTAGCCTTAGCCAGTAAATTCCCCCATGTTGTTTCATTGCCTGGCATGGGGGTGTCACCTACTCAAGATAGTGCCTATGGCTAGGTGGAAAATTGATCCCATAGAGCTATTTCCCCAAATGCAGTTGATGAGAGATAAACATTATAAACTTTCTTACTAATGTGTTGATGTTTAATGTTGTTGTTGTTGTAAAAGAGAATTTGCGTGTTTTTTTCTGAAGATGTAAGTCTAGAAATTGACACCGGGCTCAAGAGTGCATGTTGGGTTATCTGGTAATGATTTCTATGCAGAATTTTGAGGCTTTTACATCCATATATTGTATTGCAAAGGGCATAATTCTACCTTTTTCATGTAAATTAATTTCCATCCATGTCAACTTGAGGTAAATGGTCTTGTGGGTCTCCTAGAAGGGGCCATAATCATGAAGAGAATGTAATTATATGTATGTAAAAGAACTATATATGAATATTGCTGGTAAATGCATATGAATGCTGCTGTAATTGCCATGTACCAATTGTTATTATTCCATGTATAAGCAAAAATATGTTTTATGCAGTGAGATGGCTGAATGTGCTCATGTGTTGTGGAATAATTGTTTATGGGCAATGTATTTCTGCTGCAAAATTGTTATTTTCCATAAATTATATGTAAGAACACTGATATTGATTCCAAGAAATAAATTGTAAGTACAACTCAAGTTCCCGACTCAAAGAGAAGGTTACCCATGGTAGAGTTATCGTTATTCCCTGTAAAGAAAAACTCAAAGTAATCAAGGTTTCAGTTCATAGGGTATGCATGTATCTTACCTTCCCAGAAGAAGCTCCATATCCTGAGTAATCATAACTGCAAACAAACAATGAAGAAGATTAAAGAGTATTTCCCAAAGATCACTCCATAGCACTAAGCTACAGTTCTGCATTTAAATCTCAATAATCATAGATGTGCTACACAAAAAGAAGTAGCAATATCTTATAATCTAGATGCTGTCAAATGTTCCAAGCACATCAATGGGATCCAGGATCAAACTTGAAGGCCTCATTGCCTCTCTAAAGTTTTTTTGTTTATTTTAGAAGGGCTGCACAAATGTTGCCCTTTCAATGAAAACCAACATACGCTTTGCACTTCAGAAGTAAATTAGGAGAGGAACATGTAAAGAAACCCGTTATTTGTCTTCAGAAGTAAATTACGAGGGGAACATGGAAAGAGACCCGTTAGTTGTCTACTGCTGAGGCCATTACCTCTTTGTTGGTGAGCCATTTCGATCTACTCTCACCTGAAATTTACTTGCAACATCTAGACTCAATTCATCTGCTATGTAATTTGAACTCTTTTCAACATGTTGAAAGTGGTCAGTTTCTAGACAGAAACTTGGCAATTGCAGGTCATATTGAGGAAAGCTTTTCTTATTGAAGATCATTAGCCCCCCAAAATCAAATTTTTTGAGTGGTATATAATGTAATGCAATATTTTTAATTTATAACTGCACATTTGAGAATATTTTTCACTTTTGAATCTCTTTGCCTAATCTGCACACTATTTCATCCAGGCATATCCAACAGATAAATATAGCACCAGCATTAGACAACCCCAACAGGTCACAATATCACTTAAGATATTGTCACAACAAAAATTCAGATTGTTTTCATTGTTTTTGCCAAAGAGGGGAATTCATATGTGAAAAATGAACACAGTGAAGAAAAGTCCTGAAATGCAAATGTCATGCACTTTATTGAGTTCAGCAAAATTATCAACAAAAATCAAGCAGCATTGAAATACTTATCCAACCTCTAAAAGATAAATATCAATACACTAGGGACAAGTTTGACCTACAAAGAGAAACAATGAGATAGAAAAGTTAAAGAACATGTAGAAGCATGAAAGCAATCAAGTGTGTGAAATATGTCTGGTCAATTTTGACTCCGTCATTGATGGGTTTACTGTTGGTGGCTTACAGGCCTATGGTATTAGGTAATCCATGGTATTTACCCATGGTATTAGCATATGATGAAGTTTATTTAAAGGCTTGAAGAACTTCATTATAAAATGCCTTGAGCAGCTTGTTCTTTGGTCGGCTTGCTAGATTGGCCAAGGTGAATGAAGATATATCTTTGAAAGTTGGTTTTCCCAGTAAAGGGTTTCTAGGGTAAAATCTCTTGTGCATTTTGTAATTGCTTTGTGATTGTTGATGTTACTTCTCTCACTATGGGTCTTTCATTTGGTGTCAGAGCAAGGCAAACTTGGACTCTCTAGCGAGAGTGGTTTGATGATGGGAGCCATAGAGAGCACAGATGGTATGCGGGTAATGAAGCAGGTAGATTCTTCGATCATCACACGCTTGGCCATGCAATTGTGAGCATTCATTTTGGAGTTCTAAGTTAACCACATGTAAAAGCAGGTAGATTCTTCAAGCATCACATGCTTGGCCATGCAACTGTGAGCATTCATTTTGGAGTTCTAAGTTAATCACATGTAAATGCATATATCGTTGTAAGACCTATTTTGGTATGTGTACCCCTAGTTTGATGAATCACCGGTATAAAGTCTAGGTGTAGACCTGGGTGATAGGGGGCATGTTGTATTCCCGGAAACCCACTTAATAAACTTTGAGGGGGATAGGTGGTTATCCCAAGTCAAGTTTAAAGGGAGGAATGTCAGGTTAATCTTGACTCGGTCATTGATGGGTTTACCATTGGTGGCTTATAGCCCCATGGTATTGTGCAATCCATAGTATTTGCTCATGGTATTAGCATGCGATGAAACCTATTTAAATGCTTGAAGAACTTCATTATAAAATGCTTTGAGCTACTTTTCTTTTGGCCAGCTTGACTAAATTGACCAAGGTGAATGAAGATATATCTTTGAAAGTTGGTTTTCTTAGCAAAGAGTTTCCAAAGTAAAAATATCTTGTTATGATTGTTAATGTGTCTTTCACAATAGACCAAATTAAGAATGAATGATGTAAATTATTGGATTACCCTTCCCATAAAGAACTTCAAGAAAAAGAAAAAAGTAATGAATATGAAATGTGTACAAAAACTTCTTGAGAATAAACGTGGAAAATTTCCAAAACCTTATCACAGGGCATATAAGTCATATAGAGGCACCACCAAATTCAGCCAGATTACACTTCTAGGAAATAATAGTAAAGATCTCATAGCCCAAATTTTGGTTTGAAGATTTCATAAAAATCATCATTTTTTTTCACGAACCGCCCAATTTGTTTTACCCTAGCAGGTAGAAAACTCACAGAACTATGAATCATACAGTGGCATCACTAAATTCAGCCTAACTACACTCATAGGAATAACAGCAAAGTTGCTGTAGCCCAAGTTGGTTTTAACTTATCATACAGTGGCATCACCAAATTCAGCCAAATTATATTAACAGGAATGACAGTAAAGGTCTTGTAGCCCAGATTGGTTTGAACTCATGGGATATGTCATTTCGGGAACTCCCGGGCATAAATGGAGTGAAAATCGAATCTGGAACCCCCACACCTACAGCTAGACCACAGCTAAATTGACTCGATAAAAATCATTGATAGAACTCCTTTCAAATAAAGAAAGGAGAAAAATTGGTAATTGGTTTGAAGGTTCCAGAAAAATCATCATTAGAACCCATTCCCAATGAAGAGGGATGACAAAAATGTTTCAGTTTTGAGATCTGAGTTGGAATTGTCTACGCAGATGTCAGGTAGGATTGACATTTTATTTTTAAGAAAGATGTACAAGAAACCGCACCCGAGGGGGGTAAATCAAAACCACATTCGAAATCAAAACCACATTAGAAATCTGTTTTTGGTGTCCATTCCTGTTTTTGGATGGGGAACCTATTTCTCAAGAAACGGTAAGAGTTTCTGCTGGCCATTTCTAGCCTGTAAGAAACTGCCAACAGAAACCAACACAAAAGGCTTTAGTCCAAGATTTTATTATTAAATTTTGAATCACAACATTTTCATTTGATTGCACATGTGATTCATGAGCATGGGAACAAAACTGAAGTTCATCAGATTAAGAGAGATCACCTAACTTTGCAAACTTTGGAAAAGATTCCAGATTTGGTATGTGTTCACTCAAATTTTGGCCTTTTATCATGAGAACATGTAGACTATCTTGTTGCACCCATTAGAATGTGGGATTTTGGCAGTTTTAATGATGATGCTGATGAGCTGCCTTTCGAGGCGTTGCAGGTAAATGCAGAACAGAAGGTCGTAGTCATAATATTGCTGATCTTGGTAGGAGGAATGTATGTGGCTCTTTCACTTAGAAAAACATTAATCATACTTTCTCAAATAACCCCAAAACATTTCTTTGAAATCTCGTTTTTCATCCTGAACTCGATGTAACATAGACTTTCGAAGTTAGAACCAAAGGAGACAAGCTCTGAAATCTCGTTTCTCATCCTGAACTCGATGTAACATGGACTTTCGAAGTTAGAACCAAAGGAGACATGCTCAGGGAGAGATGTAACAAAGACATTTGTGTGACATTCCCATTCTGAACCCGATGTAACAAAGACTTTTGTGGTTGGAGCGAAGGAAGAGATGTGACAGACTTTTGAAGTTGGAGCCGAATGAGACATGCTAGCTCTCCTTGTTCAGAAGGGTACAGTGAAACAACACAAACCTATAGACTTATTAGTCTTTGCAAATAAGGTTACAATCGGTTAACTCGCAGGTTTATTGAAAATTAAGTAAAAGTTACCATAAAAGTTATCCGTGGATATCCATTAAGGCAACAATTTAAATCTTGCTCAGAAGAATTATCTCAAATTACCCCATTAAACCACATTCATGCAAATACACTTATACCAAAATTACCAATTCCCAATACGTAATGCATTCAAATGCAATAAATCACCATCATTTTCATTTTCTAAATTTAATGCCTAGAGGTCTTGCAAATAACTACATCAAAATTTCCTTACTCTCGCCATTACACTGTATTTCAGGAAAATCTCCTCAACAGCCATGACAATAGCAAAATATAAATAACAGAAACACATATAAATTCCCACCATTTTATCAAAACAGATAATTTGAAATGCAAAACAATAAAGACAAAGTTTTCAATACACCCACCTCATCACATTGACCCGCAGGTGCGCTCTGAGTTCCAGAAAGATGTCGTGCATCTGACCCAAATCGGCTGCGTTGCCATGGGAATAAAGCAACGTGAAGCGAGCATATGGATGGCGCAATAACATGGCAACTATTCTGTTGCCTTCCTTGGTTTCCACCAACTGAACATTCATATATTTATCACGGGGAACATTAGTCATGTACAATTTGCCCCCATCTCTACACAGCTTATAACTCGGTGGGTCTGGAGGAAAAAACGCAAATCTTGCAGCCACACTGGAAGTGACATTGCCCATAACAGGCAACCAGCTCAGGTCCGATTCTCAGCGCAATCCTGTATACGCTTTATCTCGGAATCCCTCAAGTGTGACATGTCCTAGGAGTTTCGATCCCTCTTTCGCGAAGAATTGGGTGGTTTCTGCCTCTTTGATGCAACAATTTCACTACCCAATTGGATTTCTCACCTCAAAACTTCGATTTCTCTACCCAATTGGATTTTTCAGCTGTTAATCGTCGCCAAAGCCATCTCTGGTAGCTAAATTGTTCTGTGAGACGATGAATCAGGTGCTCTGAGGTACGATCCCTGGCTTCTCGTCGAGAGATCGAATCCCATATGCCTTCATGTGAGGCTAATTCTAATTCTCAGGAAGGAAGAGTAATGATGATCTTGCCCAGGCGACTCTCTCTGCCACACAGACTCGTTCCCGGCAAGACAACTTGGCTGTCACCGGAGACAAATGAAATAATTCATGTCTGACGTGTAATGGACAGCTCAGCGTAATAAGCGCTATTAGTCAACCATTGAACAGTTGACACGTAAGTGATCGGTGTTTATACCAATTCTCTTGATTTTCTCAATTCCAATTTGACCGTGACAGAAATACCATGTTTTTTTAAACAAATAAACATCTCCCAGAAAAGCATTTATTTCCCTTGTAATAATTTGTTTTTTTAAATATAGAAAATTCCTTAATAATTTGTTTTTTTAATATAGAAAATTCGTTATTGGTTGGGATTACTTTTTTAAAACAAATAAACATCTCCCAGAAAAGCATATTGTAATAATTTGTTTTTTTTAATATAAAAAATTCCTTAATAATTTGTTTTTTTAATATAGAAAATTAGTTATTGGTTGGGATTACTTGGGCGAAGTCTAGATTGTTACTATAAATTCTAGAATAATGCAAATAAACATCTTATTGTGAAATATTTATCTTCAATTAAGATAGTATAAAAACTTTATAAGACTTACAAAATAAGTTAATTTTATTTTTTAGAAAAAATAACAATGAATTCCACCAAAATTTTATGGGTCTAGATTCAAATCCTACTGATTGTGATTATAAACTCTAAATTAATATAAATAATAATCTTATTGCGAAATATTTATCCTGATTTAAGATAGCATACAAATTTCATAAGACATACAAAATAAATTAATTTTATTTTTTAGAAAAATAACAATGAATTCCACCAAAATTTTAAAAGAATTTTGAATTTCACAAATGTATCAAAAAACTTTGTTAATAGAAAATTTGTCCTATTCTAAACTAATAGTTGAGAAATTAATCAAAGAACTTTGTCTATAAAAAATTTGTCCTATTCTTTGAGAAATTAATCAAAATTCTAAATTGATGAAAACTCTAAGTTGTTGAACCACCACATTTTCCAGAAGGAAAAATTTT
Organism: Picea mariana; assembly: GCA_032191745.1. Taxonomy (NCBI): domain Eukaryota; kingdom Viridiplantae; phylum Streptophyta; class Pinopsida; order Pinales; family Pinaceae; genus Picea; species Picea mariana. The sequence goes on along the minus strand of JASDQU010687108.1, from coordinate 9,332 downwards.
GACAAAACTAACTTACTTTATAATAAAACTTTACAACTCAAAACATAATATTTGTTTATCTTTTTTCATTTAAAAATAAATAAATACTGTACCACTCAAACATATAATGTTTATCCAAAATTTTAATTATTTAAAAATGTTAAAATTTAGTAAATAACACTGAAATTGTTTGAAATTACAATTTATAAGTAAATTGAATGTTTTTGGAGCGTTTTTTCAACGTTCAATTTTATTGATTTCAACTTTAAACTTGTTTTACACGAGATAGATATGGACTGTCGGATTTCGATAAAAACTAATCCGAAAAGTACCAAAATCTTGGCTCATTAGTAATTATCGTATTCAATTTGTCTCCCTTGACAACTTTTTTGTTTTTGTTAGGGGTCATTATTATGTCATGCTTTGAGAGCTCATTTCATGCATTGAGGGTCCCTTTTGTCTACATGATGTATATTTATGAATTTTCTTTTTAAAAAATTAGTAAATAGAATTTAAATTTAAAATATATTAATATTATTTTTTCAAATTTTTATTAAATAATATTTAAGATAAATTTATAATTTATTTATTTGGTTTTATTCTAATGGATTTTAATTTAAAATATTTTTGAAAGATTATATAAAAATGGTGAAACAATTTTGTTTAACATTTAGAATATGAATTATTAACATTTAAAATTGAAAAACAAGTTACTTTAGTGTGCAAGTAAGTTTGACACGTTTGTCCATAATCTTGACGTCTACACTTTGAATGTGTAGCACACCTTAACTCATAAAAGGTTGCAATTTTGATAACCATTTAATCCACGAGAAGCTTTGAAATGATGTCAAACACTACTAAAGATAAAGTATGAATGTCCTTAAAAAAAACACCTTGGCCAAATGCATTTGAGCTTGTTTTTCTCTAAAAACCCAACCTCATTACATTCATGTTCTCATTGTTAATGTACGTTACATTCATGTTCTCATTGTTCATGTATATCTCTAGAGTTTTCTTTAAAAAAGGAGAGAGCTTTGTTTTTTTATGTCATTAGCATCTATATTATAACTTCTCAAAAAATGAATAATATCTACTTTAAAAAAAGAATTTGTTTAGATCATGATGGCACTTTAGATTTTGGATGGAGTGTTTTCCTTTGAGAGCTTTGATAATCATGTGTGTTGAATCCTATATACAAATGAGAGTTTTCATAATCATGTGTGTTGAATCCCATATGTAAATTATTATTCATGATTTGATTTGTTTAATGGAAGGAGGGTTTCAATCATCGTAACCTCATTTTCCCTCCTTATCCACCCTCCTCCATAGGGTGCAAATCCATGGCCCCCCATTGGTTGTATACAATGGTGTCGCTTTCCTTGGGCACCCCTATGAACAAATGCTTGCAATGCTCTTCCTACAAGTGCTTCCCATGAGAAGGGATGGGAAGTGGGGACTCACTCACAAACTTTATGTCCAAAAATATTTCCTATGTCAAAGTCCTCTTCCTCTTGCAAGGTAGGGAGGAACCATTTCCAAATGAGTGGAAAAAGAGTAACTTGCTAGGAAAAAAAAAACTAAAAATCAATAATATATGACTATCTTACGATAAGCTATCAACCATATCATATTGTATATATTATTTGACAAGTCTACAATTTAGCCTCCAAATTTCATCAAAATTGATAAAAATACAAGATCAACTTATGAACCAATTTGAGATTAAATTTGATATTAATTAAATAATATAATAATTATGACCACCTAAATAGTCACATATAATTAATTTTATTAAACATTTTAGATTAACCTTAATTGACACACATAAATAATTTTATTGGATATTTTATATGATATTCTATTAACTTATCCCATATGATATTTTATTGTTATTTATATTAAATTTTATTAGCATATAAATAATTTTATTAGATATTTTATATGAATTTTTTTTTCCAAGGAAAATATTCAAGTAATTTTATTAAAATTAACAAAATTATAATAGGAGATACTAAGGGGTATTCTACACTACCTCATGAGGCCAAATACAAAAAGACTTAAACAATCTTCACCAAATGCTTTCATTATTTAAGTATATACCAACAAGAATAAAGCTTGCTCATCCGCATACTATTTCAAAACTTTTTCTCGCTTATAGCACTAGCCTATATTCTTTACACAGAAACTTCCAAAAAAAATCAACTCCAATATTCCTCAAAATTATATATAGTATTCCCAAAAAGAATCAGAAAAATGCAGTTTCAAGTATCATTGTTCCATAATCTCTAAGAAGTGAAGAAATTAAAACCAGGGTTCATGAAAAATAAAAAGAAGAATTTCCTTGAGTGGATTTAAGGATTTCCTAAGTGCCCTCCTGCAACTCCAGTCCTTTTTTGGAAAGATCGCCTGCTTCTTTGTTTTTATCCCTATAGACATGAACAAATGAAATATGAGTGAAGGTTGATTGCATATTCATATGTCAAGAAATAATGGTTGTAGGGTGAAATTTCTCAAGGTGAAGTCTAATTTCATCCATTAAATGACTAGAAGTGGGTCTCCAAAGATTTGAATTTGTGCAACTCCTTTTTCTTGAACCGTCGTAAGAACCAATTTGAGAGCCATGAATTCACAAATATTGTCTGCTACAGGACCAATTCCAGCTTTGAAGGAGATGGTATGGCTTGGGGAAAGGTATATAATTCTCCCCACCCTAGGTCTAGTAGGAGTACCTTATGAAGCTCTATCAAAGAAAGCCTAGGGGATGTCTTTGTTTATGAGTTGTGTTGTACCTTATCTATGAGGAAGAGAAATTCAAATTTGGGGAAAGCATAGAGTATATTGAAACTTTGAGTGACACATTTAAGAGGAAGGGTGTCCACACCCTCAAAAAATTTGGCATTTCTAGCCAGCGAGATTCCCCAAGCATAAGTGAGAGGGAGAGCTTTATACCTCTTTGTGTCCTTGTTTTGACACCATCGTCTAAAATATTCTTCAATGGTGTCCCCTTCCCAGGTATAATTAACACTTGCTAATCCATCTATCTCTTTCTAGACCTGTTTCGAGTATGGATGGGAAATGATGATTTGGAAATTGGATTCTATATCAACTTCATAGAGACAAAAACTACCAGGTTCTTTGAAGCATTGTTTCTGTAGAATGTCCCAAGCTAGGTCCATGTTGTTGAGAAGGAGCCACATCGAGATTTTAGATTTAGCAGGACATTCAAACTTCCAAATTGGCTTCCGCCACCAAATCGATGGGTTCTCATTACCACTTGAAGCAAGAGATTTGTAGCCAACCTTTGGTTCATAAGTTACCCCTGGAGGGGTTAAGAGACCAAATAAGCTCATCTTCCTCTTCACTTAGTTTGATAAATCACTTTCTAAGGATGTCGATATAAGCCTTCCAACTATCTACATATTCTTCCCTAAGACCCAATTCCCTCCAAGTGAGCCTTTGTTGTTGTCGATTGGTTGCAAAGGTAACCCTTGTTATATGCCTTAGAGTGTGGTAGCCTCGAATCCCATATGCCTTCATGTGAGGCTAATTCTAATTCTCAAAAAGGAAGAGTAATGATATCTTGCCCGGGCGACTCTCTCTGCCACACACAGACTCGTTTCTGGCAAGATGACTTGGTTGTCACCGGAGACAAATGAAATAATTCATGTATGACGTGTAATGGACAACTCAGCATAATAAGCGCTACTAGTCGACCATTGAACAGTTGACAAGTAATTGGTCGGTGTTTATACCAATTCTCTTGATTTTCGCAATTCCAATTTGACCATGACAGATATACCATATTTTTTTAAACAAATAAACATCTCCCAGAAAAGCATTTATTTCCCTTCTAATAATTTGTTTTTTTTAATATAGAAAATTCCTTAATAATTTGTTTTTTTAATATAGAAAATTCGTTATTGGTTGGGATTACTTGTTTTTTTAAACAAATGAACATCTCCCAGAAAAGCATTTATTTCCCCTGTAATAATTTGTTTTTTTTTTAATATAGAAAATTCCTTAATAATTTGTTTTTTTAATATAGAAAATTTGTTATTGGTTGGGATTATTTGGGCGAGGTCTAGATTGTTACTATAAACTCTAGACTAATGCAAATAAACATCTTATTGTGAAATATTTATCTTCATTTAAGATAGCATACAAATTTCATAATACATACAAAATAAGTTAATTTTATTTTTTAGAAAAAATAACAATGAATTCCACCAAAATTTTATGGGTCTAGATTCAAATCCGGTTGATTGTGACTATAAACTCTAAACTAATGCAAATGAGCATCCTATTGTGAAATATTTATCCTCACTTAAGATAACATAAAAACTTCATAAGATATACAAAATAAGTTAATCTTATTTTTTTAGAAAAAATAACAATGAATTCCACTAAAATTTTAAAAGAATTTTGAATTTTACATGATCCAAGTTTTATGTATCAAAGAGTTTTATTATAGAAAATTTATCCTATTCGAAATTAATAGTTGAGAAATTAATGAAAACTTTGAGTTGTTGAACCGCCACATTTCCACATAAAGAGGAAAAATTGTTACAAAACTAACCTACTTCTATAATAAAACTTTGCAACTCAATACATAATATTTGTTTATCTTTTTTCATTTAAAAATAAAAATACTGTACAACTCAAACACATATAATGTTTATCCAAAATTTTGATTATTTAAAAATGATAATCTTATTTTCAAAATTAGTAAATATAATTTTGAATTAGTTACACCAAAGGTGTTCTCTAGGGGGAGGTTCTTCTCCTGACCTTCGTCGTCTGTCGAAAACTAATATAAAATTGTCATATGTTATTTAACAACCAACCAGAGCATATAAGAACTTGCCATCTATAACAATTTATTCATTGACAATCTTGAATCATCTCTATCCACATGTTTTAATCTTCACCGACTCCATGCCCAAGCTTCCAGGTTGCTTCTTCATCCTAGTTTTCCCCAATCCTTATTCATTTCTATCTGCGTCGCGCGACTGATTTATGACTTCCTCCACGGATTTCATGCGTATGCTCCGATAGCACACTTCACCAGGCTCGAGAAGCGGAGGATAGGATGTGCACTTAGCTTGGAGAGTTGGAGGAGGAATCAGTGGAACAATCATCTCTTTCCACGTGTTTTAATCTTCACTGACTCCATGCCCAAGCTTTCAGGTTGCTTCTTCATCCCGGTTTGCCCCAATCCTTATTCATTTCTATCTGTGTCACACGACTGATTTGCGACTTCCTCCATAGATTTTATGTGTAGGCTCTGATAGCACACTTCACCACGCTCAAGAAGTGGAGGATAGGATGTGCACCCAGCTTGGAGATTTGGAGGAGGAATCAGTGGATCAATAACATGCTTACCATCAAAAGATCATTTCTCTTACACGACGCTTGAAACACGTGGAACACCTTCTTTTGTTGTGCCAATGAGGAGATCCAACGTCGTCGTTGAGTGAGTATGGGGAATTGTCAAGGACAGAGACAACAAAATCTTTGAGAAGGGAAGAGTTGCTTTGAAGCTGATTCCCAACGATGAAGGTAATTTTGAGAGTTTAGAAAAGAACAAAACCTATGAAATGATCTAGTCAACTACATACTATGAAGCCTATGTCCATGTTTTGAAATGTCTTCAACGACCCTAAATGAAAGAGCTTCCATTTTGGGAGAACTTTCTATCATTAGAACCCCAGCCTATAGAGTCGGGTTATCTGAAAAAGAGGCCATTGAAGGATGCATATAATTTAGAATGTGCATTTTCGATGATCCAAAATTGTTTGGGCAAAAGCACAGTTCACATCTTGCAGAAATGACTTGAGTGGAATTCCACCTTAGATGGAAGTCAGATGGAAGTCATGAAGCAGAGGAAGTCAGATGGAAGTAGTGAAGCAGAGCCTAAAAAAGAGGTTGGCCATTATTCAGGGACCTCCCAAAATTGGGAAGACCTACATCGACTTAACCATCTCCAGGATCCTCCTTTCTAATATCCAGTGCGGTCTTATTTTGGTGATCTGTTATACCAACCATGCACTAGATCAATTCCTGGAATCCATTTATTCCATAGAAAATAATATTGTTCGAATCGGTGGTGGATCAAGAAATGAAATTATGTTGAAGCAAAGCCTGAATGCCCTTAAATGTGGTCCAAGTAATTTTGGTGCACTTCGTGTTAGATACAAAGAACTAATGCGTACTAAAAGGAATGTGGAAGAGAAGATCAAAAGGTGTACATTTTGTGTGACAGAAACACAAATCTCCACGGAGATGCTATCGGGTATAGCTTCAGAACAACATATTGAATCCCTCTATAGCAAGGATTTAGTTAATTAATGATCAAACAAAAGAAGAGGTATGGTTGAAAGGGATGGGATATGAATTAGTGGTTGACAAAGATGGTGGGAAAGGTAAATTGCCACATACCCACTCTGGCATAATAAATTTTTCACCTTTTCTCGAGGGATAGAACCCCCGAAAACCTACAGAGATTAGCACAGGCTGCAGACGCCACCTCTACCTCGACAGAGTCTTTGCGTGACCTCCCAGTCTTAAGGATTGTTCAGTTCCTTTTATGAGCCGAAGCGGCCTCTTTTGATTTCCAGCTGAAATCTTCTTCCAATCGATCCACAGGTCCTTTCGGAAGCTCCCTTGTGCGAATAGCACTAGGTGCGAGCTCCACCCTCTTCGAGCGACCACAACGCTATGACCAAGGCCTATTCCCGAAGGTGCTTGTCGCAACTCGCAATCTCACGAGTTGATGAGTTGAAACTCCCGATTCTTCTTTTCCAATCTTGTGATACCCGAGATCACAAAATGGGTATAGCTCTCCTCTGTCAGCGCCCTCCACGTGTGACCACCGGCTAAGCTAAACACTAGCTCCCATCGCAACTCGCAACTTTGCAAGTCGAAGGGTTGAACCTCCGTGCTCTTATCCCGCAAATCCCTGAGATGCGAGAAGTCAATGGAGTGTTGACTCCTTCTCCCTAGACGATGCATGTCCGTCTGTCAACCACGCAAGCCCCTCCTTGCGGTCCTACCACATGTCCACACTCGTGCCTCGGCTCTTGGCACTTCACGACTTCTGACGTCGAGAAGAGGTTCTCTCAACCTCTGAACCTCCGAAGGCGCGATGAAGCTTCTGATCCAATGGTCCTCCCTTGATCTGGATCCAATGACTATCCTTGCTCCTCACGATTTCGCCACTCATGACTTGGAGCACCCAACTCCTGGGCTGTCATTTTGTGAACCTTCGAGTTCGCGAGATCCCTTGATTTCTACCACTTGTCCTCCTCAGATGGACGGTCCTGATCTTCTCGCGACTTCGCCACTCTCAAAGTCTAGGCATCCAACCTTGGCACCTTCCCTTCACGAAACCCCGAGAAGGGATGTTAGCTTTCCCTCTCGCGTTCTCGCTATTCGCGACTTTGCAAGTCGAAGGGTTGAACTCTCGTTCCCTTATCTCACGAATCCCCGAGACGCGAGAGGTCAACGGGTGTTGACTCCTTTCACTAGGTGACATGTGTCTGCCTATCTATCGCACAAGCCCACCTTGCAGTTCTACCACGTGTCCCTCACCCCTAGCTTCGACACTTCGCGACTTCGCTTCCCGAAGCGCTACCTTCTTTATATCCCGACACCCGAAGTGTCGAGATCCTAAACTCCTCGCTACTCCTTATCGCAACTCGCGACTTCGGGACTTTCGGGACAAAAGTCTCGACCTCCTATCTACCGATATACCGAAATGCCGAAATCCCGACACGTCGTCAATGCGGGTCCCACAACGGAACTTCCCACCTTTTTGGAGCTTCGGACTTCGCGACTTCGCGAATTCTGATGCTAAGATTTTGGTTCTGCAACCCACAAAACCCCAAAATACCGAGTTCCAATGCACTTCACCAATAACTGGCTCACACAAATCCTTTTGCCCCTTCGGGACTTCGCCTTTCGCGACCTCGCAAATCTTGAGGCAAGGGTTTTAACCCTTCAGCTCGCGAATCCATGAAATGAGATTTCACGAGTGATCCAACGGTCCTTGTCGACCCAAATCCTACGATCCGATTTCTCTCGAACTTAAAACTTGAAAATAGGCTTACCATAACTCCCCTGCTCCTCTGCAAGATCTGATGGCTCTCGGGACTTCACAAATTCTCCACGGAGAATTCAGATCGTCCAATGCCTCCTTGACGACTCTTGTGAAGCGAACACGGTAATTCCTTCACTGCTATTTTAGGATTTTCAAGAGGATTGTTCTTCCTTGTACAGGGTTACTAAGACTTGCGCCTTCAAACCCTTTTCCAGGTTCTTGGTGAGCTTTCTAAGAAGGGTGTCTCTATGGGGAGATCTATCCAGGGTATTGCCTGAGACAGATAAGGGTATAGATTTCCCGAGAACAGACTTGAAGTCTGAATTAATTCAATATGCGTATAAATAGAGATTTATAAAACATAATCCATACATAGTATTTCCATTATAAGCGTGCAACCACCATTTCTAAATCAAAACACTACACAGGCAGTCTTATACTCAGGCCATTCATAAAAATGCACAGACTGTGAGCATACATGTCAATATATAAATTTCAAGATGCAAGATGTAATACACTTATCAGAAANTCCACCCAACCATAGGCTCAGCGACTCCCAACGGATTTACCACTAGCCACCCCCGAGTTGAGACCACGATACTACGAGACTGCGTCTCTATTTGCTAGTGACCGAGAATGAAGGTTACTCTCCTTCTTCTCTGCTGTCACTCCCTCTGTGTTTCTCCAGAGTTTTCTTTCTTCCTTCCCTCACGTCTGCCCTTGATCGCCCACACTTCCTGCCTTTTCTCTATTCGGCGAGGTTGCGTGTGGCACGAATTTCCTCGCGGTGGTCAGGTCTGAGGACTCTACGGATGGGCGGTTCACCCCCATCCCACATTACTCATGAGGAGCCCTTTACCTACTAATCCTGATGAGTCATTTAATTCGGGGCCAGCGAGATGCTCTGGGTTCTCTAGGCCAGTGAAGTCCAAATACGGTGTTGGTTTCGGTGGAAGTTAACGCCACCATTCTCGGTGCCTTCCACCACCTTTCTCCAGCCATTGTGGTCTCTTTTTCAGCATATCCCCTCTAAGAAGTCCTGCAATATATATTCATAATATTATTCACATTCATCGACCTTTTTCACCAGGTCCATTCACATCACACATTCACATTTTTTAGTTTACCACAATTCTTGGCCAGTATAGTTATTTTTACAAACTGGGGGAAACAGGGTGTTACAATTCCCTCCCCCTTAAAGGAACATCATCCTCGATGTTCTTATCTATCAACATGGCATGCATGTACATAAGTA
>JASDQU010687106.1:40094-52464 GCA_032191745.1 Picea mariana | reverse complement strand
CATTACACCCATCATTGCCCAGCACTGCCACGCTTTTGGCAGACATTGGCTACTGTATGCAAGAATTTCTAGAACAACCCATGCCCTGCTACGTCCTCTTCCAATATCACTGACATTCGCTATGTCACCACTTCAGTCAATGAACGTATGAGATGCCCTTGCTCTCTCTGTGATTAATTAGCTCATTTTACATACCAGTGTCCTATGATCCTTGAATACAAGCAACATCAATTGGCCCTACTTCACCAACCCACAGAGGCAATAATTGACATTACCTCGTCACTAGAGGATCTTCATGTCATTTCTCCCGAACCCAAGGCACTCCCAATGCCTCAATGATTCTTAAATGACGTCTCTGAGGATTTACCCCGCAACCCCCCCAACTCTCCTTCTCATTCCCCTATGGACACTCTCCACCCAACCACCACGGGTACCCCTCAGTACTTCAATATATGGTTTATGTCAAGTGAACCCTCCCCATCTTCTACCATTGTTCTCCCTGCTTTTTCATCAAGGGGCAACCACACTAACAGTAAGATCACTCCTCACGACCCCTTGTATTCCCAGCGTTTTCAATGCGACGAGGAAATACTTGAAGAGATAAACCACCTAGACTCACCCTGGGATGCGCTACATCACCATGCACTCTTCTCGCCACATGAAGCCCTCATGCCTCCTAACCAAAACCCCATTTATGCGGTCAAAACAAAAGATTTTATCCCATCTGGACCTATAGATTGGTTCAACAATCCCATTCCTGCCCCTGATTCTTTTGAAGAAGGTAATATGGCCAACATTTCCCCCACCATCAAAATCAACATTTCCATTAAAAATGGCATCGTCGAAGAAATCATCATTGGAGCTGCTTGCACTCCTCAGGAAATCGCCGCATATAAAGCCCTCTTCCAGGAATATAGGGATATTTTTGCCTGGTCATACACGGAAATGACTGGCCTCGATCCCTCTATTTTCGAACATCACATCGACACCTAGCCCGACATCACACTAGTGCGCCAAAAACAACGACCGCTACAGCCATCCAAAGCCGCGGCTATCAAAGCCGAAATTGACAAATTATGCACTGTCGGGTTTATTTACCCCATCGCTTATACTTCATGGGTTTCCAACCCTATACCCGTCGAAAAAAAATAGGGCACTATCCGCATGTGCACAAACTTTCACGATCTCAATAACGCATGTCCCAAGGACAACTTTCCAATGCCTTTCATTGATCAAATTATCGACGACTGCACCGTCCACGAGGCTCTCTCCTTTATGGATGGATTCTTCGGCTATAACCAAATTCAAATCCACCCAGCCGATCAATATAAAACCACATTCATTACCACGTGGGGTACTTTTTCATATCGTGTCATGCCTTTCGGCTTAAAAAATGCCAGCGCAACTTTCCAGCGGGCAATGACATACGTATTTCACGATCTGGATGAAATCATCCTCGTCTACTTGGACGACCTCACATCTCGATCCAAGAAACGCACCCAGCATCTCGATGATTTAGGAATCATCTTTCAACGGTGTCGCCAGTACAACATCCGCTTGAATTCTCTCAAGTGTGTGTTCTGCATCACTGCGGGGCACCTCCTCAGTTTTATTGTTTCCCAAAGCGGTATTACCGTGGACCCCCTCAAAGTCAAAGCTATCATCGAAATTCCACCTCCCTGGAATTTACGACAACTTCAAAGTCTACAGGGAAAAGCTAATTTTCTTAGACGCATTGTTCCCGATTACGCCATATGCGCACATGGTTTCCTCTGCTTACTACATCAGGACATCCCTTTTCACTGGGACGACTATGCCCAATAGTCATTTGACGATCTTAAAACAACACTTTCAAATGCGCCTTTAATTAGTGCACCTGACTATAATCACGACTACATCCTCTACATATCAGCATCAGCTGTATCAGTAGCCGGCGTCCTCGTCCAGCTCAGAGATGAAAATCATGAACACGTCATTTACTACGTTAGTAAGAACCTCTCAGGACCACCCTTGAAGTATAAACACGAAGAGAAACTTTCTCTTGCAGTAGTCCTTGCAGTCCAGAAACTGCGCCATTACATTTTTCTTCGCACCACCAAGGTCATCGCAGATTCCAACCCTATGCAGAACTTTCTCAGTCGTCTCCAAGTTAACGGAAAATTCGCTCGATGGATCATTATCCTTCAGGAGTACGACCTCGATTTCTCAACACCTAAGAGTAAGAAGGCCCTTGTTCTCGCCGAACTTGTCATATCCCTCCCCTCTGACACCACCAGTGCCTCCGTCAATACCGACTTTCCTGACGAACATCTCTTTTATATCACCTCGGATGATCCTTGGTACGACGACCTCCTTACCTTTGATCACCATGTCAACCTTCGATCATTCTGCGAAGGCGACCTTGTCCTAGCTTATGATATCACTCATGATACCTTTGGCCATGGAAAATTTGAATCACTTTGGCATGGCCCTTACATTATCCAACATTTCCTCACCAAAGGGGTGTATATCCTGGCCTCTCTAGAAGGCCTCTCTCTTAAATAACCCGTCAACGGGTTGTATCTCAAGAAATTTTATGCTTAAAAGTAGTCATTCTACTTTAGGTTATTTCTTTTCTAGTGTTTTTAATCTTTTTCTCCTCCCCTCTCGTCTAAACTATCCTTTGTGCTATTGATAGATGCTTCATCCACCAGCCTACCACATTTGTTATGCCGACGGCACTAGTCATTGGACGCAAAATCTCGCTTCGGCTGCTTGGGCTCTCTACACCCCCTCACATGAAATGCTACATTCAAGTGGCATATGTTTGGGGCTAGCAACCAACAACCAAGCTGAATACACTGCAGTCATTGGCCTCCTGGCGGATGCCCAACGTCATCATATTCATCACCTTAGCGTCTTCCTTGACTCTTAACTAGTCGTTCTCCAACTCAACAATGTTTACCGTGTACGCGATCTGTGCCTCTTTCGCAAATACCTGCAGGTTAGGATTTTATCTCGACATTTTGATTCCATTACATTTACACATATTCCAAGACAATTGAATCAAACAACAGATCAAATAGCGAACATAATGTTAGATTGGCATATATCACATCAAGCTACACATACATAAACATCTCACAAATCCTGTCACAGCATATATATATATAGAATAGACATCATCAAAAAACATCAGAAAAAAAGAACATGTATACAACATCAGGATCTCAAAATGTGTATACTCATGTATATATAAAGGCCCATCAGGCCATCCGAATGTTTACATACAAAAATACATGTATCCACAGGACACTGTAGCACCTCAGTACAAAAAATGGGCTCATCAGCCTATATACAAAAAAAACAAAGATGTACATCATACACCACTCAGGGTGCCTCTATCGCACCACCACTTGCCCCAGGTGGTGGTGGACCACCCACAGGACTCTCCTACCCCAGTGACAGGCGTCCACTCGTCATCGCCGCAAGCACTGTTGCTCGCCGCACTATGGCCCGCCATGGTGGTGGAACCCCTACACAYTGCTCCAGGAAGCTCTCATCCTATATATGCGTCCACATGCCCTCAGGCACATCCTACAACACCGTCTCTAGACGACGACGTATGTCATCAAAATCCACTCTGGCCACCACTGGAGGAGTGTGTGATGGCCCCGCACCAGGTTCATCGAACCGACGCCTCCTTGCTGCCCTCTCGGGCTCTGCTGGTCAGCTCGCGACATCCTCTCACCGACATCTCTCTCTCTGCAGTAGCCTCTCCGGCTCTCGACGAGCCAACACTCTCTGCATCTCTACCTCTCACCCGCGAGGTGCCACATCTGCACATGCAAAAAAAAAACAACAACAAATAGTATCAGAATCTATATCATATACATATGGGCTGATATCTCAAAAGACAACATAAATCAAAAACATACCAACATACTAAACATACCTCGATGGTAAAAATCCTCCCCTGGCAGTAGCACCATGTCCAGGTCCCCTCGGAAGTCCACCCCAACATAGGGGTACTGAAGTATAACCTGCGACATCTGCCGCCATATCCTGGCCACCTCCGCTGAAAAGAAGTGGCCACCTTCGCCACCACCGTGACAAAGCAAAATGGTTGACTTCCACCTCAATCGTGGATCTCACGCCCCCGGCATCTCCACTAAAACCCTTGGGCGCAACATAGACACCCTCTCTAAGAACCATGCCACTAGGATCGACCCAAATGAAAACTCTCCTACACTTATGGACCGACAATGATCCAACTGCACTACCATCTGTGCATGCAACGTCAATCCCCACACGAACTGCTCATCGGCCACCACTCTCTCCAGCACCAACAACTAGCCACCACTAATCCGCTGGGTCGCAAGTGGCCCATATATATGAACAATCATCGTCGCTATACATCGATGTGATAGGGAGTCTATAGCACTAATGCTCACCACAGTCCCAGACATAAATTCCTGACCTGAGCAGTATCGTTGGCCAATCATGACAAGGGTTGTATCCCTAGGCAGCACTGGCTCTACCAGTAGGGGCGTTCCCCGAAAGAGGAGCCCAGTCAAGAAGTAAATATCCTCCACCGCAGTGAAGGGGATCTGCTCTCCTCGTATGAGGAAGCAGTGAAGCTCCGGAATCCACATCTAGATCAGGAACTGCAATAAATACTCTTGTGACCATATCAACAGGCACTCAAAGAACTTTAGCAACCCATAGGTTGCTAAAGTCGCACGCACGCCAGGCCCCTCAATGGCCACGACATCTCGCAACTGGGCCCAGTCTCGCTCTCACCACCACACTGGCATCATCACCACGGTCCACCTGTAGACATCACAGAGTCCTATATCAGCTCATACAACCATCGACAACATAAAAAAGACTCATTTTTTACCCTTCAAACCTTGCCTCCTAGGCGCTGTTTTTTGTTCCCACAAGCGCGCACACATGCGTGTCTGTTCATTGCACAGGTGCGCATATATGTGTGCCTGTACACTGAATAGGTGGGCATCAGTGCGCACCTATTTGCTTCACAGTCGTGCCCTTACGCGTGCCTATTCACCATACAGACGTGCACGGGTGCGTGCCTGTCAAACCTACAGGCACGCACTGATGTGCGCCTGTTCAACACACAGGCACTCCCTTCGAGCGTGCCTTAAATTCCCCCTATCGTGCACCCATTCACGTATAATCAGTGTACAAGCATGCATGCATGCGCGCCTCTCACCGAGGCGCCCATGCATGGGGGGCCCACATCCCCTACATACCCCTGTACGGCCCCCCGTATAGACCCTGCCCAAAAATAGAAAACCTATTTCTATGCAAGATGATCAGAACACTAACCTGATACTCGCAGATCATCAATCGGATGCCTTGTCCTCTCCAAATCTCCAAATCTCCTCTGAAACTTCTCGTCCACTCACTATTGCAGCAGGTACAAATGAGGTGGCAATGTGGGCCCTATAGCTATATATAGGCCTTTTTCCAAACTTCCACTCACCATTCCGGGAGCCCAAGGTGTCCATTTTTCAAACCGTCTTCAGCCATGGGATCAGCATCCCGTCACCTACATCACAGTAGTCCCTAGGTCACTTTTCATCCTGAGCCCCTGGGGCATCTTTTTTCAGATCATGGTCAGGTACACCCGTGCATAGTCACATTTATCAAATACATGCTCATATCTTTGATTCTCTTCAGATATTTTTCACTTTGGGTATTTGGTTGTCATGTGTGCAGGTACTTGATCATCATTCATCAACACCACCCCTTCAGGTATATACTCAGCACTGGTATGCAGTCTTTCCCACTGTATCGCATTTACATTTCCAGTCACACCCTCTGATATTGGCCTCTAGGATCCCCATTCCCAGATCTATAGTACCCATGCCTCCATTTGCACCTTCGGTACTGTTACCCGGTAGCATTGTGACCCACATGAGTTGTCCCATTCATAACACCTTTTGGCACTTTTGACACTCATGATGTTCTTCATTACCCTTTAGGGATGGGAGTCCTGATAGTCTTTCATCATGTCATGAATTAACCACATACTTCTTCTCCTCATTTTTGCTAGATTTCCCACATGGACTTCCAAATTATCTCTTCACGGTTCTATTTTTTTACCTACCCTTCCACAGTATCATGAACCCTTCATTTCCTCCACACTCAGTTTTCCCATCTGTGAACCTGCCTTCATTTCACCTACCTCATATAGAAACTCACCAATGGGGCCCCCACCCTTCGTCAGTCTTCCAAAAACATTATGCCCTCCTTGGGCCACCCATCTCACACTGGGGCACCCGTTTCTGTATTTGTACATTTCTCCCCAAAATTATTCATTATTTATTGTACAAACACCTTTATTTCCAGTCATTTCATTATCTTTTTGTCGTCACCTTTGGCGACTTGCTTACTTCCTTTTGGCCACATGCAACCCATGTCACCCTTGGTTGGAGCATTACTTATCATCTACCCTTGCCGGCATCGTCCATATCTTCAGAGTGCTTCACCGGTCACTTACCTTTACCCTTTGAATTTTTTCACCTTGTCCCGCCTCTGGCACAACTTATCACCAGTCTTGTCGTCCCCTTGACACTCAACCTTGTTACACGATTGCGTCCACTCTTTATCTCATACATCCTCCAACCAAGGGCAATCTTCAGTCGTCCCACTTCTTGACTTCGTCCATGTACCTCTGCCACTTCCTCACCTCAGTCAATTTCATGAAGCCCTTTGCTTCTGGGCGTCGCGTTCCCCTTTTGTTGACATCAACACCATTTTCTGGAAGGGTGACATTATCTTGATTCTCATTCTCCACTTAATGAGCAATCTCGGATGGCACAGGGTGAAACACCATTGCTCCCTACTGTCGTTGACCCCCGTAACATTCGATGCCAAAACCTTCTCATGTTACGATGGGTCTTACTTTGCGACTTTTGCAGTTAGTTCTTTTATTTTGTCGAAGACACTTGAACTTGGCAGGGCTATCAATGCCCACATCATCGCTGCTACTTAGTACCGCAATCAATGCCTATTGTTCTGAGCATGTTCATTTGTAGAATTGTCTTCGACCTCTATCACGACTACCCCTGAGGGCACTGCAGTTGTCTACACCAACACTTCGTCATATTTTTTCAGAGTTATATGACACGTGCATGGGGCATGCCCGCCTCGTTTGTACACAAATTTCTATTTTTTGCACCTCATAGAAGGTCGGGTTCTACTGGTTCCTTTTTTTCTCCAACGGATCGCTCTGCATGATCCCACTCTTGCTCTATATTACAACAACATTCTCAGTAGAAGAAACATTGATGGATTTTGGCTATACGTATGCTCCTAACCTCATCCATCAGGGGGCATCTATTATCACTGAAATTTCGTCTGCACATAGCAACAAGAACTCAGCATCGTAAAACAACAATGAAGTTATTCATGGCCCTGAATTAATCTCGCAGCATTCAAAAAAGGTAAAAAACTAGACAAAGTAGTGAAAAATTGAAGAGCACTTTACAGAAGTTGGGTGTGCGCGCATATGCGTGGAACAGAAACGTATCATCCGCGCATACACGCACAATGCACGACTGTTAGCGCAAAAAGCCGCGCACCTGCTAAACGATGCATTTATTGAAGTGGTCGGCCTCCCAACCACTTATGGATCAGCTCCCAAGCTGATTTGACCCTCAAATCTGAGTTGAATCTACATAGTAGGCTGGTCAAAGACCTAATAATGCCCTAAATGGCCTCTTTTCACACTACAAGGCAGTTACACAAAATCCCAAAGCAATGCTATAAAAATCCATGAATGCACCTCATTTTCTGAAGGAATTTCATGTAATGTTATGCTGCCTATATTGTTTTAAAGACACAATCCTTGACAAAAGCACATTGGCACCATTTCATTGAGCAATCCACCTCTCCATTGAGTGGATTTGCAAAGGAGTTCTTTCACCACCATTTTCATTTTTCTTGTTGTAAGGAGAGCAAGTTTGTGAGGGTCCAAGAGCCTTCTCTTGGAGGAAGAAGGGACTCATAGTCCCCTTTCTTCTTGGTGCTTTGATTTCATCAATAGATCAGCCTAAAAACATTGGTGATATTGGTCTTTTTTTGTTTGTTATCTCTTTATCCATATGCTTATTATTTTAGACTTTATTAGTTTAATTCTTGCTTATAGTTTTGTTTTTCTTTCTCTAACTCTTTTCTCTACAGCTGTCATGCTCAGCAGGACCCAACTGGGCATGTAATCACCTCTCGTTTGCTCACCAAGGTGACGAAAAGGGTGCAACAGGTGGGATTATGTCTATGCCATGGAATCTATTGTATCCACTCTTTTCCATGTGATAACTTTCCCTCACAATGGAAGAATTGTGACTATTGATCAACTTTCATTCCTCGGCCCCGATAGGGTTACCTCCCTAAGTGGTTCTTATATGAAAATAGTATCGCCCTCACCGCATGCCAATTGTGTGGCATTGTCTCCCATGATTTCAACTTCTGATTCTTTGGAGTCGGTAGTTGACATGGTGATTTATTCGGTAGGGTTATTGGAGCCTGATCTCCTTACCCCTATCATGACCCTCGACATGTGTTCCTTCCAGAGTGATTCTCTTCCATCCAGTGAAGATCTCTTGGAAGCCCTGACTGAGTTTTGTCCCTTGACATGGTACCCTTCCAGAGCATTATCCTCTTGGAAGCCATGATCAAGAAGCAACCACGAGCATAGTTTCTCTTCTCTATGGAAAGCTCGTTAAAAAATGAAACAGAGGTCCTGAGCATAGTTCTTTTCCTGTGTATAGCTCATTTAAAAATGAAACAGTTACCTCTCTTAAATCTTCTTTTCATCCACCCTTTTCCTTTTTCTCGTCTACTAGGGAAATTGGTGACGACCTTAGAGCCGGTGAATGAATCGAAGCTTGGAGGGAATGCCTCCAACCTTTGATGATATTTCTGGAGTTAAGCCACTAGATTTCAAGCTGGGGGCATACCGAGCTTAGTCTTTGTTCTTTCTTGTGCTCGTAAATACATGAGAAAACATCCTGGTAGACTTTTATCTGTTTTTTCGGACCTGTATGGATACACGAAAAAGGAACCCCCTGGAGTCTCCTTTAAGCTCTTTTCATACTCTCTAAACATGAAAACATTGCTGAGTGATCTTTCTTCCTTTCCCACTCATTAAAAGGTTTGAAAGGGAATCTTTCGAGTGATACTTTATCTCTTTTTCGGCCTCACAAGACTAACATTACGAAAAAGAACAACATTGGAGTCATCTTTAAGTCCTTTTCAGACTCTCTAAATATGAAAAGATTACCGAGCGACCTTTTTCTCTTCACGCTCATTAAAGTGTTTGAAGAAAACGTCTATTGAGCGATAGTTTATCTCTTTTTTGGTCTTGCCAGACTAATTTAGGAAAAAGGAACTGAGAGTGTTCTCTTTTAAGTTTTTTTCCAGACTCTATAATCATAAAAAACCTTCGAGTTTTTTGTCTTTGGACTCACTAAAACAAACATCAACAGGTCCATATGGGATCGAACCATTACTTCTTCTAGTTCCTTAAACAAAGGAAGAGGAACTTACTAAAGGTGAGTTTTATCGAGCATGTGTTATCCTCCTCAAGCTCGTTAAATTAAAAAGAGGTACTCATCTATCTGGATGGGGGAAAAAATTGAAAGAACATTACCAAGGAATTCTTAGAGTCACCGTTGAACATGACACTTTGTCTTTTGCATGCATTTTAATCTGCTAAAACTTTGTACTGAGCCAATCCTTTGAGTTTCTTTCACTCTGTTGGGTCACCTGACGTAATTCACAGCATCCACTTCATCATAATTTTTTGGTCCATATCATGTTCCTGTTGTCGTGCCTCAGTGTTCAAGGGAGTTATCCACCTCGAGAGTCAGCCATCACAAATATCTTGTCTCAATACTCATGTTAGTCGATGTTCATTTGATCTACCAATTACATCTCTGTGTTCATTTCATTTCGTTGATGGGGGATACATCAAGGCCCTCCTTCAATGAGTCTATTCCTGTCGAATTCAACACATTATCTAGGAACTAGCCTTAGAAACTAGTTAGTACTTTGGGACCTGCATGCCTCAATGGCAGGCCTCCTCACGTCTGATAGTGAGTTTAAATCATTGACCTCTGATCAGATGATTCCACTGATGTTTGAATTCAAATCATCCATTCACATTCATTGGAATGTACTAGGGTACCTTGGGAATCATTGACATTAATGGTGATCTCCCTCGCGCTTGTTAACGGTTTACATCATTGACTGGTAATCAAATGGTTTCTGCCATGTTCGACATCAAGACATCTATTCACATGGTTAGATTCGTACTACATCACGATTGGTAAGAAGACCCTGGGTTGAGTGATCACTTTGATATGTAATTTGCCTAGGTTGCGATGGATTTTTTCTTGAACAATGACACATATACTGTTACATAGATCCACTTTGTATTGGTCGTGGCTATGTCTTGTCATCTCGTAGATCCATTGTGTATTATTCATGGCTATGATTAGTTCATGTCATGGGAGTATAGATCCACAGTGTATTTCTAGTGGCTATACCTTTTTATCAATACAATTATGGATCCACAGTGTATTTTATGGCGGCCATATCTTTCAAGTCTTGATCACCCAAGAAGATGTATGCCTGCCTTGGGTTCGAAACATGTCATAATATTTGTTGGATGTTTGTGTGCAGCTTTTTTCAGGTTCTCTGCGTCTATACCCTTTCTTGAAAGTCTACAAAGCATTTCAGTTATCAATTCTCATCTTCTAACTTCATACTTTGGGGGGAAATATGTTACACATAAAAAATACTCACTTTGATAGTGTCGCAAGTGTCATCATTACAAAGGTTGCAAGTGTCGCATTTTGCTTACAAGTGTCACAATCATTAAAGAAAGCATACTGCCATCATGCCTATGTCGTGCCTATAATGACATGATAAGGACATCTAAAACACCTCAAACACTTTATTTGGATGAGGAGAAGTGAGCCAACAGGCTTACAAACCTTCTGCCATCTGAAAGCACCTCAAAAACTAAGTTTTGGAGGAGAGCACTCCCCTATAACTCTTCTGGGAGTTATGGCATTCCCCCTTACACTATGTGGGAGAATTATAAATCTCCTTTGGCCCTTCTAAGGGAGTGTTGGTGTCTTTAGGAGCATTGGTGCCCCCCTTAAGCCTACTAGGGAGTGCTACAATTCTCTGATGGCCGTTTTGAGGGAGCACTACCTATTCTGGGCAGTAGTTAATTTGTTGAGATGAATGGGGGAAGGATCCTTTCATTCTTGGAACGAAGTTGGATTCGAATCCCTAGTCCATCCATGATCTTAGGGCAGATCCTCAACTGAAGGGGGAAAATACTCAACTTCCCCAAGGATATCTCAAGTTGTTGAGCATCTCCAAGGCTATATAAGAAATCTTTCTAATGGTGAAAGGGGACTGGAAAAGGAGAATCACACCAAACTTATGATCTTATAAGTGGTGCTGGAATAGAGATAATTTGGCAGCAAGAGACCTATGATCTCATAGGGAGAAATCAGTGAAGTTATCATCATTCGTATCATGGATCTTTTGAGAAAGGGGTAGACAAGGAGGACTTGACGAAACTACTGCAATTCATCTATGGCTGTAAGCGATGTTTTGTCTTCATTAGTATAATTTGCTTGGCCTGTTTCTTTCTAATTCGTGTTCAATCTCACATGAATTTGCCTCTTTAGTAGATATACCTATTTTGGACTAATTTTGATAGACTAGGAAGTGGTCATACTTTGTTTGTCTACCGGGCTTATCGAGGAGAAAAATATTGGAGCTCAACTCAGAGCGTGTAGGGACAAACACTGGTAAAAGGTACTTCTTTTCTCCTTCCTCCTCACATACTAGTCCACCTAGAAACCGGCGACTCCCCTGGGGATGGTCGAATCGAAACTTTTGGTTTTGATTTCTCCTCATAGACCTTGTCTTACCCTTTGATTTTTTTTAGGCCTGGTTCACCCATTCATATCTGATTTCATTTGCTAATTGACTCTTTACCCCATCACACTTAGCTTACCTATGAAAATCTGATCGAAATTTTGGGTTTTTGGACATTTTTGTGAGTTTTTTGAGTCTGGCGCCCCCCTGCCCTTGTTAGCAGAGTGCCAACACTCCCTAGAATTGTTGGAAAGAGTGTTATAATGCCCTGGTGTCCCTTACACTAGAGCACCAACCCCTTTTGTCTCAAAATCTCTTCAAAAATTCCATTTTTTGGTGGTCCAAACCCTATTTTTTCACTTGATGGGTTGTTTTATGATTGAATAATTCTTCCTTTGACCTTTGACATGCTTCCTCCTGAGAAGTAAACACCTTTTTGTTCATATTTTATGCCCTT
>JASDQU010687105.1:43424-54595 GCA_032191745.1 Picea mariana | reverse complement strand
TAGAAGGGGTTGTTTGAAGCATTATTGAAATCAATTATGCTTTGATCAGGCTTGAGCCAAGGAGTTAGTTTCTAATAGTTTTCATAAAAGTCTAGTTGATTTTGGTGTTAGTAGGGATCAGGTGTGACAAACATACATATTAAATTTTTGAGCATTGTTGTTCCTGACATTAAACTTAAGGCTCAAAGAATAATGTCATGCATCAGGAATGAAAGGAAAGTTTTAATGTTTTATTTTTCTACCTCAGTTATGTGAGAAAAATTCCTTAAATCGAATTAACAGTAATAACAGCATAGAGGCCGTATTTCCTGTTTGAGTCAAAATTGAAAATATCGAATGTAGTGAGAGAAAAACATAAAGTTGTTAGACAAAGCAAGGCATCAATTACTGAAGAATATTACTCTGTTACAGTAGAAGAAAATAGATGGTATAACCTTAAATGAAGCATAAAATGTAGTAATCCAAGTAGCTCACAGGTCTTTATTTACTCACAACAAATACAGAGGAAAAACTATTTGCTTAACATATTACTAATTAAATATGATTGTAGTAGTTATCGTACTAAATTGAAATCAAGTATTCATCAAGAAATACATGAAGAGATGTTGAGATATGGAAGGACAAAAGAACACATAACCCAAATTGGACAAAATGTGGAATCGTTGGTTTGCACTTGTATTAATTCTCAATGAGGAGAGTTTTCTCAATTACATTCGACAAGAAGCAGTCTTTGTTAAGTCTTCAAACTATGTATTTATACAAAAATGATCTCAACCCGAAGCGGTTGGAATTCTCATAGCCTAAAAATGACAAATATTACAATATGCAAAACTGAAAGGTCTCATAATCATTTCCTTGGTCCATTCATCCACAGGCAGAGACGTTTCGTCTCCATATCCTCCAACTTGGAAATAGCTGGCCTCTAATCATGACCTATGTGAATGGTATGTACATGTTGTCTCATTTATTTCCAGATGTGTTGGCTTTCCCATGTTCGACACACTGGATACATCTGCTTACTAATTGTACTACTAACATAGAAGGTTATGTTGTTTTGTTTGTCTCGAAAATGTACAGCTTCTTTTCTATATGGGGCAACTTATCCTGTATTCTCCTTGCTTCCAAAGATGTATCTTGTAGCTGTAAACTGGGATTAACTATCCATTTGTTAATCTAGATAAAGTCAATTTGTTTCAATTGTTGGATGGTCATCCGAGCATCTTCTATTCTTGTCTTAGCATTATGTTGATTTTTCGCTATGTCAATCTGCCCAAAGGCCTCATAGATACTATCTATTTGAATGTCCAGTAACCCTTTGTCGAGTGAAGACAATGATTCTTCGCAAGATTTATTTACTTCCCTAGCTAATATTTTGCTTTCAGCCAGGTTTGTCTCCCAGACCTTCAGGATTATGTCGCCTCGGGTTTGCTCGGAATGAGACAATCAAGGGATCTATGCTACTTCATCTTTCGCTGCTATTAAAATGGCCTCCTGGAACTTAGCCCAATATATAGTGGCTTCTCTCTCCTTAATGAAAAATTTTATTTAGAGAAAGGTCTGCCACCCAATAACAACTTTGAACAACTTCTACTTTTGTGAAAAGATCTTGCTGGGCTAATTCCAGCTTCTCATGCACTTCTAATTCCTGCTTGAAAAGCGTCCACCTCTACTGCTGTAACTTTCGCTAAATCTATTTTGGCCTGCAGTTGTTTGATCAACTCTTCTTGTTGAATGGCCTTTTCTTTATTGGCCTGTGAATTTTTATGCATTTCATCAAGGCTAGTTTTGAGCTGCTGAATATGTTGTCTATCTTTGGCTCTGATTTGTTCAAAACTCTGATTCATCTGATCTCTTACCTCTTTTTCAGTGGTTCTCATCTGAATTTGCAACTGCCTTACTAATTGATTTCTCTGCTACAGTTGCTCTGCTAGATTTTCTATTGAATATTGATTGGTCGTGGCAAAGGCACACAATGAACTCGCCATTTCCCTAGCAAAATCTGTATCATCCTGGCCTTGTCCCTCATACAACATCCTCTTCCTTTTTATTGTTGCACCATCCTTTTGATGCATTTCTCTTTTAACTATATCCCTCCTCTTCTTGTTGAAAAATAAGTTGGAAGGAGGCATTTCTTCAGCTGAAATCAAAGTAAGGTTTTCTATAAATACGACTTCAGCGTTTGGATTCCCCTGACTAGATTGTAAAGGTGTCAAAGACATAATAGGGCTACCTATTTCGGTGAACTATGGTTGCTCTATTGTGTTGGTAGCTGATTTGTTTGGTATGGATGGAGGTGTATCCTGTCCCTTTTTTATCAAATCTTCAAATTGAGCTTTGGCTTGATCGCAACATGGATTTGACAATGCAGTATCCTCCTTCTGCGTTAAAACTTCAGCTTTCTTCAAACTTCCTTGAATGTCCTGCTCGTTGGGACCTCCTGTTTCCAAACCCTGAGTTGTAACTTCCTGTGTAGATGGAGATTTCAGGATTTCTCCCTGTAAAACTTTAGGCAAACTATTTCTTTTGTGTCTTTGGAATTTGTAGAAATCGACTAATTTCTCTAGAGCCAAAGTTCAGAATCTGCTCAACACTTCCAAGTACGACCTTTCTCCCCGGAATATTTCATCCTTTGGGCAAGTTTCATGCTCATATTTCTTTAGATTGTGTAGGGCCAAGTGATTTCCCACAATTTTCTGGGGATCGTGCTTCTTGAACTCAATATTAACCAACTTAGTGTCTTCTAGGGCTGCGACCTCCACTTTTGAGTGGCCGAAATCTAACAATGTGAACATACCAACCTGCAAAGGAAAGGTTGGCCATACTTTTTTCTATGTTGCTTTTAATTCTTTACTGATTCCCCCTGTCACAGTTTTATATGCTACCTCTCGGCACACAAGCCGATCTAGTAGAAAATTTGGTAAAGCATGTGGGGGAACTGAACATCCAAAAACCCTGATGTAGGAAAATTGTTCCTCAATATACCAGTTTGGTATTTTCCCTAGGTTGGCTGCGATCCTGTTTTAAATCTTGAGAGGCAGGCAACCGTAGAGGGCAATGTGCATCGACACCACCACATAGTGACAGATTTCATAGAAGAAATATTTTTATTTATCCTCCCACAACTTGGAGTGATATAAATGTATGGGTTCAGCACTGGTCGGAGTCCATCTCCAACTCATCAGAGGAAAAGGAATCATAAAACAAATGACATCCATAATGTAAGCTGACATGTAGAAAGGGGAAGGTTGCCCTTTGGCCTTCAATAACTGATACTATGTGACTTCCTTGGCCATATTGTCCGATAATATCTTGGCCCAGTCAAAGGAATATCCTTTTGCCACTTCATGCATGATTGGTACCCAGGCCAATAAGAATTGAACAGAGTCATTCCTCCTGAAAAGTCTACATAAAATCATGGCCACATAAAACATATGGGCGTTTAATGATGTTGTGGCATATATTCCATGGGTGTCTACTCTAAATTTCTCAGGGCGTGCCCACCAGTCCTTGATTAAGTCAGGGTAGTTATTTTCATATTGTGTGCACTCTTCTTTGTCAAAATCCATTAGGAAAGCGGCGTTGTAGCCGTATTTGAAAACTGGGGACAGTTTGTACATTACCTATAAATTCTCCAGTTGAAAAAATCCAACAACCACTTTCTGTGAATTGCACATGCTCCTGGTCGAGACGTCAACGTTCTCCAGAGCCCAGCCTATCATGTCGTTATATGGCATGAGCCTCGGTCGTGCGGCTATTTTATGCAGCTCTAATTGAGCTATATACTTGAGCTTCATAGCATGGGTTTTTGTTACCTCATCGCCCGAATCCTCTAGGCAATTAATCAACTCGTATTGTAGAATATCAAATAGTTGTGCCCAAGATTTCACAGAATCGATAACTCATGGAGAGGTGTCTGAGAGGATATTTGTGTTTAGGCTCACGCTCTCACCAATTGCTTTACCCACTTTTCATGGCGCCATGATATTAGCGAGTTCAGAACTGTGTTATCATGTTACAAGGAAACGCGTTAACTTCTTAGCTTGCTAAAACTTGTTGTTCTGCGAGAATGCAAATAGAATTCAAAATCCAATATCCTTATTCACCTTAAGTGTATTGATTTACGAATACCTTTTCTGACGATGCATTCATTTACTTTAATGAAAAAGATCTAGGCGGTGATATGTGATCGTATTTGGAATTATGTCGTGGAGACGTAATTAATTCCATTAATACTGGAGGTTCGTGATCGGGACCTTGTATAAATGAGATTTAAAATTTCCCGAATGGCGGTTTAGCGAAAATTTAATTGCGAGATAATCTTGTTTAACCCATTAATTAATCGTGTTTTAGTGTTAATTGTTTCGAGTATTCTAACTTCGGGATTTTTGGATATAGCTCAAGATGAAATATTCAAACTTCGAAACGAAAAAATGATTAATTAATGTTAATCACTTTTTAGCTTTAATTAACCTCGTTAAGTTTGAAGCACTTCGGGTGTTTGGACTTTGAAATTTTGATAGTAGCTCGAGTCAGGATCTCCGAAACTCGATATCACGAAGTGATTAATTATTGAATAATTACTTTTTGACTTTAATTAACCCTTTTTAGTGTTTAATGTATTTCGGAAGTTCATACCTCGGGGATTCAGGATGCGATGGATGGCGAATATCTAAACTCCGAATATGTGAAGTTATTAATTAATCTTTTAATCAAGATTAACTTATTTAATTGGGGTTTAGCTTTTTTGGAATTTACATGCTTCGTGCATCAACAAGACAACTTTATTGATTTTTGACACGCCATTACCCTTAGTGAGGTGTTAAATCTTAGGAAGGTATACGTGTATGGTGAATAGGATCTGTTGAACGTTTTTCGTGTATCTGGGTTTTGAAGGTACGACATGTCGAAATGCCTGAGGCGCGAAACTCCGAAGTAGTATCTAGTGGTTTGACCTTTCAATAATCAGGTGGCTCCAAAAACTTGGGGAAAAAGGGATTGTTCGATCAAATGAAAACTTCATCAACGGTGAGAATCAAGTGCGTTTTATTCTTATTTTAACTGTGAATGAAATCTATTTAAAATCTAAAGTTTAGAAATATATATGTGTTCCAACATAAGATCCATCTAAGTATCATGTTTCCCTGCGAGACAAAGAAGAACAGTAGACCAGGTGCCTTTATTGGGTAAATGGAGTCATTATTGCATTTTTGTGAAACACATTCAGAAAAAGGATCATATTGAGAAAGAGAGTTTCAATCGAAACTTAGAAAACATTTAAAACACATCAAATCATGACCTTCAGTTAAACTGCTTGAGATTTCTCTTTCTTAAAACTGGATTCGGATTTGCTTAAGATAATCAAAGTAACTTTAGCTCAAACATCAGGTTTTGGTTGATTTCGTCCGCATCAAGGTTAAGTATATGTAACATGTTTTTTTTATGGGGATCCCTCATTGGTTCAGAATGTAAATCTTACTAAAAAAGAATTAGAGTTAGAGTATAACATGTAGACACATATGACAACCATACATATATCATAGACATTTCTTCACTGCCAGCGAACCTGTTCAGTACCCCGGTGAAGTTGTCTACTTCTCCCATTGAATTTCCTTTCACCACTTCAATTTATGTTTTTTCATTTAAATGTTGAGATAAGGGCAATCATTTAATGAATTTCCTTTCATCATCTCTTTTTTGGACAAAATGGGGGCAATCGCTTTTTCGAATTTCCTTTCACCATTTGTCTTGGATTAGATGGGGGCAATCAATTTATGATTTTCCTTTCACCATTTGTCTTATATTTTAATACATGAAGTGGGGGCAATCAATCTGTATGTAACATACAAGGGATGATACATGTTTTATATATTCAAAGAAAATGTCTGTCATAATATTTTAAGTATACTCCAAAACTATTTTTCTTTCAATTTTCAATACCTCTTCACCTATTGAGAAGATTTTATAGGGGATTTTTTTTAATTTCAGGGATCAACCTTGAGAGAACTTAGTCAGTTAAAACTAGATAAGAGAGATAAAGTTATTAGGATTAGCCTAAACATACTTTCTTTCAGTTAGAGTGAAAGAGACATATAAATTTTTGCCTAATATTATTTTGAAGACATGTTTCTAAGTTTTCAGAGTTAAGATGAAATCTTTTCTCTCTATGAAGACCAAGGAGAGGTATTTAGAATCATAGGACATTCAAACTCGAAGATGGGCAGGATAAAAATGGAATGAAGGTTCAGAGGTTCAGTTGTGTACCGGATTTTTTCCACACAAGCTTGTCTATTGATTCTCGAATTTTCTTTAAGGTCTTTTTATTCTTGTTTTCTTTTTATTAATTTTATTTTATTTTTATATTTAATTTTATTCTATTTTTTATTTTAGTTTTATTCCATTCAGATAAAACTTTAGGATTAAGATGTAATTTTATATTTCTTTGATTGTCGATCTGGTGACGATATACTTATATAGATGAGACTTCTTTCATATTAGCAAAATTCTCTTGAAATTTAAGCTTGGGTTACTAGGGTAGAGGCTCATACCTCAAACCTTCTTTATGCATTCAATCAAGTTGATCATTTATTCATCAAATGTTATGAGAGAAAACCGATGTTCTGAAAAGTGAGTGTTATTTTTCCAATATATCTTTATTCTCTTAGCTGTCAGGTAACATTCTGCGTGAAAACAAACATAAAAAAATATCAGAACTCCTACAGAAAAGGAAACGACCTGTATTACCTTTTTTATATTTCTGTTTTTATGACATCAAACAGACCTAGTCTATTTACAGTGAAAGAGAAAAACTTACCAATGAAACAAAAAATTGCAAATTAAAGCATAAAACTCAAACCGGTATATACAGTGGGGATTTGTAGCATTTTTATTACATGAAGTTCTTCAAGTAATGCCTGTTGATAGGAGCATTAAGGATGTTTCCATCCAGGTTTTCTAATAGGAATGAATTATCTCCCTCATCAACCACGATCTTGAAGGGTCCACACTAGATGTGGTCAAATTTACCATGCTTTCCTGCATCCTCTTTTCTAGCATCCCATTTTAAAACTAGGTCACTAGGGAGAAATTCCCTATCCTTAGATTTTTTGTCAAACAGGGCTTTCATGTTATCTTGGTATTTCTGAAGTTTCTCATCCACTTCAACCCTATTTTGCTAGACTTCGATTAACTGATTTATTCTTCTGGTGACATCATTTGACTCTTCCTTCGCATCTTGCCAAAGATTCATTATGGGAAAAGCGAGATTTATAGGGAGTACCATATCAGTGCCATACACCACTTGAAATGGAGACATCTCAATCGATTTTTTAGTGCCAATTCGATTTGCCCACAAAGCGTATTTCAGATGAACATGCCAAGCTTTCTTATTTTTGGTCAACACATTTTTTATGATGGTGATCAGACTCTTATTCAATGATTCGACCAACCCATTTCCTTGAGGATAATAGGGCATGGAAAGTCCTAATACAATATTATACTTTTGACATAAACTGACCATCACCATGGATTTAAAGGCTTGGGCATTATCAATAACTATTTTTTGGGGACAACCGAATCTTGATAAAATGTTTTCTTCTATGAAGTTGATCACTACTGAGTCCGTAGCATTCCATGTCGGAATGGCCTCTACCCACTTTGTAAAATAGTTTGTGGTGGTTAAGATCCATTTGTGTTGTGCATTGGACTATGGATGGATCTAGCTAATGAAATCCAGACCCCATTGCTAGAACGAAGCTTCTGTTTTAACCAAAATTAAGGGTAGTGCAGGAAGCTTTTGTTTGCCTAAGAATAATTGACAAGGGTTACAGGCTCTGACTTTGGTATTTACATCAGTAAATAGTTTCAGCCAATAGTATCCAGTTCTCAGGATCTTATAGGCCATTACCCTCTAGGCATGGTGCCCTCCACACACCCCTTCTTAAAACTCATTTATGACTTCCTCCGTTTCAGATTCAATTAAGCATCTTAGTAAAAATCCTAGAGGATCCTTCCAATATAATTGACCTTCAATGATGAAATACTTTACCGCATGTAGTTTCAATATCCTTGCTTTGGAAGAAGTCATATCACTTGGGCACTGCAGAGTCAAGAGGTATGAAACAATGTCGCTATACCAACCTGAGGAAGAGAACTTTCCTTGAACCTGAGTCACAGGTGTATGATCATCAAATTATTCTATGTCTGGGAGATCTCTGTAGGATTGCAAGTGATTCATCCCAAGTGCCCTGAAGTTTGATTATGCTAGTAGTTTTAATAAGCCTTGGCCTTTGACAAGTTTAGTTGGCTTTACCTCAAGATCAAATTCCTAAATCTTAGCTAGCCATCGACCTATTTTTCTATCACTATCTGGCTGAACTAATATGTCTATTACAGAATTGGTCGGTATGTAGGAAATTGCTTTGGAATGTAGTAAATAAGTTCTGAAAGCCTTGAGGGCTTTCACCATTGCATATGCTTGTTTTTCCAGTATGTCATATTTCAACTCGACGTCTCTGAGAATTTTACTAAAAAACTCTATTGGCTACTCGAAAGCTTCATTATTCTTTTGTAAAAGCACGGTTGGGATAGTGTGTTCAGAGGCAAATGAAAAAATCAAGAATTCTTTCATATAATCTAGGTTGGCTAGCACTGACACTTCCCCTATAAATTTATTGATGTGTTCGAAGGATTCTTTAGCTTCAGTTGTCCATTTGACTTTGATGTCTTTCTTGAGCATATCTGTAATCAGTTTAACAATTTCAACAAAGTTTGGAATGAATCTTCTTAAAAATTTATTTTTTCCTAAAAAAGATTGGATTTCTTTTCTGTTCCTAGGAATATTGATTGTATCTATACCTTCAACCCTTTTCAGGTCAATTTAATTCCTTCCCTGGATACTATATGGCCCAAGAGTTTACCTTCCTGCATTGCAAAATGGGATTTCTTGGGATTTAGGGACAAACCGAATTTTCGACATTTCTCGAACGTTTGTTTGAGGTGTACCAGGTGCTCTGCATCAGAGTTAGAGAAAATAGTTAAATCATCAAGATAAATCACAAAAAAAATATCTCTCTCATCGACAAAGGCAATGTCCATTGCTTGTTGTAAAGTGGCCCCTGCGTTCATTAGACCGGATGTCATTTTATCGTACATGAAAGTACCCCATGGAGTGGTAAACGCGGTTTTTTCTTTATCATCTTCATGGAATGCAATTTGATTGTAACTTGAAAATCCATCAATCATAGACATTATGTTATCCCCAACCACCTTTTCCAGAACGTGATCCATTTTAGGGAGCGGATAATTATCTTTAAGGGATGATCTGTTCAAATTCCTGAACTCTATGCAGAGTCTAATTTCACCGTTTTTCTTCCTGACCAGGACCAAGTTGGCTACCCACTCAGAGTATCTGAGTAGAACAATAATATTTGCATCCAGAAGCTTTTTCACTTCCCTTTCTATTACAGGCAGAAGTATAGGGTTTATCTGTCTGTGTTTCTGCTTGAAATGTTTAATGCCTTGCTTTAAAGGGATTTTATGTTCGATGGCAGTTTCTTAGTTTGTCGTAAGACCAAGAGAAAACATATTTGTATTTCTTGAGCAACTCAACATATTTACCTTTTATTTCGGATGGAAGTTACTTAGATAATTTGACAACTTTTTGGGTTTCCTCAGTGCCTATATTACAATTTTCAACCTCTTCGGGCTTAGGTTGCAAAGTACACTTTAGGGGGCTATCATCATGATAAAATAATCTTTCCAAAGGAATCAGACCTTTAGGAATCTAATTGTTTTTCAGCACCAGCATGCGGTGATTAGAAATCTTATCCCAGAACTTTTGAGGATCTTCGCCTTCCTGCATGATCCAAGATTGGTCATTTTGATTTTCCTGATCAATGTGTGTTTCAGAAAATTCATCTACCATCTCTAGAAATTGTTTGTTCTGCTCATCATCTTCAAAGACCTACCAGTGTTGCACATTATTTGGTATCGAGGGCCTGTGCCTCATTTCTATGTGATACTTTAACTTAAGGACAATAGGTGGCCTAAAAACAATAACTTCTTTTGCTAGAGAATCATCTTGTTGATTCTCTATCTTGGGGATATGATGAATATTAAACGATGAGAAAAATTTTTCTATCAAATCCCAGGCACAATTTTTGTATGATCTTAGCCTTGGATGCTTGGATTGATACTATTTCCCTATCTGTTTTACAATCAATTCTGCATCACCATAAACTATTAGTTTTTCAATTTTCAATTTTCTGGCAGCCTCTAATCCTAAGACCAGAGCTTCATACTCAAACACATTGTTTGTATAATCAATGTCCCACTATAATCTATATGAGAAAAGAATAATGAATTCATCTCTGGGTGATATGAACAACACTCCAGCTCCTGCTCCTTCTCAAGAGGAAGCACCATCAAAGAACATTTTCCAAACTCCTACACTATTTACATCTTTATTTGTTTTTTCTACTTTTTCTTTTTCTTCTTTTGTACAATTTTCTTCTATACATTCATCTTAATCATCAGTAATCGATAATATATAGTTTCCAAAATCCCGATCGACGACCTATACCAGATAGTTATTAGGGTTTTGTGTGTCACTTACAGTATATGCCAATCTTGTCTCTCTGTATAGATGGGTGAGTTGTCCACCGAAGATTGGGATCGTTTCATACGTCATGTCCAGTGGAAGTGATCCTCCAAGTTTAGCACCCCAAGACCTAGATAACAACATGCCATACGTTGCGGGGACATCAACGACGACTACATCCATCAGAATACTCTTTACTGGAATCTGTGCAAGATTAGCTACCAAATCTGTAATCATACCAAGACATTTAAATTTTCTTGAATCAAAAGAATACTCTTGGTAAGGTCTAGTAATCTTGAGACCCAGTTTCTCCATAATAACTTTGGGAATTAAGTTATGGGAAGCCCCAGAATCCAACATACAATCATGAGTCAGAGTAATATAAAAAGGAGAAACAAAATCCTTAGTATTTTCAATATGCAGACCAAACATTATAGTAGGTCTTTCATCTTCTAAATTAATAACACCTGCATGACTTTCAGCTTCCAAAAAAATTATCATCTTTGCAATTTGCTTTCTATACATTGGATTTTTCGCTAGTTCAACCAGAGGTGCATGAATTTTTATTTTATTA